>JNEK01001128.1:0-40721 GCA_000697295.1 Mucor indicus B7402 | reverse complement strand
TTTTTTTTTTTTTTTTTTTTTTTTTTTTTTTTCTTTTATTACAATTCTCAGACTAGCAGCAAACTTTATTATTATTTTATAGTTTCAGGAGACATGAGTACAAGTGATCCATCAGCCGTTTCACCCATCTTGAAGAAAATCATTGAAGGCGTCATTAATAACACAGTTGATGAAGTGGACGAAGAAGAAGCTCTATGTGCAGCTTGGGAGCTTTCCACCACCAAAGATTATGCTAAAGCCATTAATGATACTCATTTTCATAGAGTACTAATAAAGGTAATGTTTGAATTACTATTAATAGAGTGTATTAACAGTCATAAGAATTAGGTAGCTACAATGACAAAACGACACAGACCGAGAGAGCTGGCTATTGGTATTTTAGCTAATCTAGCCAATCATTGGGATTGTGGGGTTGGTCCTTGCTTACTAAACGACATGGATATATTGAAATTATGTAGATTGACACTATGGAACGAGAATACAGAAAGCGTCATATCAGAAACTACTCGGTAAACACACACACACACACACAAAGAAAGAGACATAGGACTGATAATTATTTTAGGTTACTGAATACTTTTTTATCTTGTTCTATTGACGCCAACCATCAAACAGTTATCGAGCATGCCAATCTAACATTATTTTTGACACCTGTGGATAATATGCCTTCCATATGTCATCAATATACACTGATTATATGTAACACGCTTAGTTCTGAATTATTATTAAGAAGTCTGGAGTTGATGACAAGAATCGTTGTATATACTAATGCTATTACGCACAGTATTTCAAGGCGTAAAGAATGGAGCAACGAGAACCAATACTTGTTTATGAATAAAACAGACTCCATCAATTTAATATTTTGGGGAACACAGCGATTGGAGGAAGAGATAAAAGGTGTAGGTTTAGGCATTGACATCTCGAAAAATGTGATGCGTTTACTATGGGCTTTGATGGCCTGTGATATGGTGAATATCTCTGATTGCGGTAAGACACTCATTGATTGTATATGTATTATGTATACTTATGTGTTATAATAGAACCTAGTATGATACAAGGGTTAGGTCAATCTATGTCAAGATTGATAACGTCTATTCAAGATGACGACATTGATACTAAAATTGAAGATGAAGATATTCAAAACCTAGCCTTGGCATTGAATACAAAGCTCTCTTTGGCCAGCTAAGAATGTATAGTAGTGGTGGTTGTTATTGTATAGTCATTTTCATTTTATGTGTATATATATATATATTATATGTCTTTATTTATTTTAGTGTTGATAAAATTTAATCTCTGTTGCAAATATATTGACTATTAGCATCACACTTGAACCCGTTATTTAACATATAATTTCGAATAGTCGAGCCATCAAGTCTTACATTAATAGCTTGTTTGGGTGCTTCCGTATTCAATGTTGATATCATACCCATACCATGATTATCATCTTCGATTTTGAAGCTATTTACTTGTCTGTTATTAGCGAGGAAACTATCAAGTCGAGTATAACATTCGGCTATTGACATATCGTTGGGTGCAGAAGGTGTTAAAGGTTTAGGATTAGTCAATGAGGGCATTTTGAGAGAGTCAAAAAAAAAAAAAAAAAAAAAAAAAAAAAAAAAAAAAAAAAAAAAAGTGAAAGAAAAAAAAAAAGAAAGCCTGCTAAAATTAGCGTCATATTTTCAACTTTGCGTAGTGATGCCACTGAAATTTACCAAACTCTAAACTTTTACTCAAAAGCATGAGATAAATGATACGTAATTCGGCCCTTTCAATTAAGACACTTTGAATTTTGTTTAGTCACTGCACTGTATAGTTCCAAAAAGTGCTGATTGGGAGCAATCTAATTGTTTATAGCTGGATACAGCACACATTAGTATAGTGAGTTTATTCAAGTTGACGCGAAAGTTGACAGGCATACAAAATAAAAATTGAGCAAAGCAATTGAGTACTGCAGAAAAATCAATTTATGTATGAGTTTAGCCAAGCATGCTGCATGGCTTTGTATTTCTACTTTTTAAAAATAGTTAGCTACAAAAGTATTTTCACTAATAACTAACAACCGACATTATTTTCTCTTGACAAGAAAGAACAGTTCAAACCTCTCGGTTTCTTGGCTATTGTACCAATCGGAGAATCGCAAATCTAGGAAGAATACTTGATAATACATTGTTTTCAAGTTTCGCTCATTTACCTGTAGCTATGTAAATATCACGTCCAAAAAAAGAAACAAACTATCTAGAATATGTGCACATGAAACTTGCTGGTAATTTTTGGGTCTATTGTCATACAAAACTATGATCTCAATTATTGCTTTTTATCTGATATCGTTTTAGTGACAAGAAGGAGTACTAAATAAGTTAAAGTTAATAAACAAGACTTGCCATTTGCAAGACAAAAAAATGCTTGCGAATGCGCCAAAAACCTCTCTGTATACAATTTTTCTTGAGTAATTTGTTTATTAAATCTTGCAAGCTACTTTACATCTGGCAGGTATATTGAATTTCCTTGTATGAATCAATCGAAAGAAATTGGCCGTCAAAGCGACGGTTGTCTCTATCATAAAATTACACGTAGTACATTTCTTTTAAGGTTCTTGATGCAGGGCTCTCGACCACAAGCCATTACTGTAATCTAAATAAGGAGCAATGAGCCATAATGTTTCATTATAGTACATGCTGCCTCCCTTGAAATTACTATTGATTATTTTTGGGTACAGTAATATTCTTAACATAGCGAGTGCTCATAGGATGTTAAATGTGCCAGTAAACATTTTAAAGTTATCTGTAGATCACCTTTGTGCCTGTATGACAAAAAAAAAAAAAAAGAGCCACTCGGCTGCAGCGGGTAGTAATTTCCAAATTAGAACACAAAGGGGGCCTTTCTTTTTTGAAAGTTCATGTTTTCCAAGTCAAACTTACAAGAGTAAACATATAGAGGATCTTTCTAGACTCAAAGCCTATTAGGTGTTATTATGCACAGGCTGTAGAGCTTGTCATTGTAGGAAATTTAAGCTCACAATGAAACCAAGAAGTACTATTAATAAAATACTAGTTATGAAATGGAAGTTGTTTATAAAAATAACTTACTTTGTTATGATGTCTCAGCCACCTTCTTTAACTAATATATTTTTGGATTGCATTATATATAATCCGTACAAGAGATTATACACGTTTGTTTGTTTTCTTTTTGTTTCTTCCAAATTCTTTTATTTTTTTCTCCCTCTCTTTTAACGATGGATTCCATATTGATAGACAGTAAGATATACTTGGCAGAAAATTGTATTCGATCTTTCACTACACCGTTATTTGTACCATCTTTGCTTTATAGGTTTGTGTATCTATTTGTATAATATGAATGAGCTTTGTTGATTGACATAGAGCATTAATAGTATTTTGGGTGGCGGTTGCGCAGTGGCTTGTTATGAGAAGTTTATTAGAAAAGATTTCTTTTTGCCCTATCTTTACTTTGGCAATACAGCATGTAAGGGATTGTTTTTTTTTTTTTTTTTGCTGTTATGTAACGTTAGTAATGTAATATTATTATCATATTAGTGTTGTATGCTGTATCACATATGTTTTTGGTTATATTTGTCGTTGAGGAACGCGATACCTATAACGTCGAAGATGAATCACAAATTGATTTTTCTCATAATTATGGATTATATGCAGGACTCATTATATCAGCCTTTGGATCTTATTTTATTAACTTGGCATCTTTTCGACTACTAGAAAACTGGGTTAGATCAGGTCAAAACAAAGATACTTATCTATCGAAATACAGCATAACAATTCTATGTATCATCTTTTCTTTTATACCCGTCATATTTTCAGTAGCTGGTGATATAATTCTAGTAGCAGAGGCAAATAGAGACGTCAGTAGAGTGTCAGAAGTTGAAAAAGCCTTGGCGTTGAAGTTGTTAGGAGCTACTTGCAACGTCATATTATCTGTGGTGTTTATTTCTTTATTCGCCATTTGTTCATGGTCGGCTTATATAAATAACACAATCGAGAAAGCAATTCAAAAGGAAAAAAATCGCTCTCAATCTAGTTTACTCAAGCCAGAAGATGACATAAAAGAGTGTGATAAAGAATATATCGAAAAAACATTCAAAAAAGTTGTTATCATGTTGTTATCGATTGGTATATTGACCTTGATCAGATTCACATATGATCTTTATATTATTATTGCCGTTACTATACATGGCCCTGTATGGGATGCGGGTGCATATCTGGTGCTTGTTGTGGCTGTTGGAAATCTCCTACTGATTACTGTTCTTCTATTCGACTTAACAGCTGTCAAACAATTAGTAGTTGTAAATAGATTACGTTATAGCTTCTATGATATACTTAGATATTAACTGATCTACTGTAGTACACTAGAGTGAGGACAACACTTCTTCGTAGTTTATCAAGGCACCGAAATAATTCTGAAGAAGTAATTCCTTTTTCTCGTTCACCTATGGCTTTAGAGAACTCCTCGGAGATCTAAAGAAGAAGCAATATAGTAATAGTAATTTCAGTGGCAAGTACAGCGTATCTGCTTTTTTTTTTTTTTTTTTTTTTTTCATTATTCTTGAAATGACAAACAAGGAACAACCTATTCGCTGCTTAGAGTTTTTCAGCGGAATAGGCGGATTGGTATTATTGTTGTTTTTATATAATTTTATGTACATTCCTTTTAATAAATAACTGTAGCATTACTCTTTAAACATTGCTGAAATCAATGCTGAAGTTGTTCAAGCATTTGATGTAAATTCGATCGCGAACAAAGTTTACGAAAACAATTTCAGCCACAAACCTTCCAACGTAAATCCTTTTCTACCAACAAACTTATAAGGATTGTCTATAATTTAGTCTTTTTTGATAGAAAACAATTGATCGATTGAGAGCTGAAGAGATTGATTCTTACAAAGCTAATTGCTGGTTATTAAGCCCACCATGTCAACCTTATACAAATGGAGGAAAAAGGAAAGATCAAGAAGATCCAAGATCAAAACCTTTATTACATTTGATCGACTTACTACCTAAGCTTAAACATATTCCAGATTATGTGTTCCTTGAAAATGTCAAAAATTTTGAGGTAAATGTCAGACGCCAATCGCACTTCCATTTGACTTACAACCAGTGGTTTAGGTTTCTCAATCGAGAGAGAGACTTGTCAATCAATTAGATTCGCTAGGTTACAGCATTAAGGAATGTTTGCTGTCACCTATACAGTTTGGAATACCCAACCACCGACTTCGATATTATTTACTGGCAAAAAGAGATTCAGCATACGACGAAAACAATAAATACATTGACAACTGTAAGATAGAAACTCAGTGGCCGTTTACTGGTGAAAAATTGAAATATCAAACGCCTCCCTTATCAGAGTTTCTTGAAACATCAGAGCAAGTTGTCAAAGACACGTTAGTACCTGATCGTTTTATTTTAAGATTGTACAAATTCCGTCTAGATATTGTGCGGCCCGTTGACATTGTTACTTCTTGCATTACAAAGGTAGGTTAATTTTTAAAGGCAATATTATTACTAATCAAGAAAGATAGGCATACGGCTCACATCATATTCAAACAAGTGGTTCGCTAGTCCAAACAAAGCAACTTGAGGTACATCCAAGTATATGAAATAACGAAATAGCACTTAAATATCTGTTGATATAATAGAATACAAATTATGACTGGGACGATACCCCTTCTTTATTATCTTTTGGCTTAAGGTTTCTATCACCTACTGAAATCGCAAGACTGCATTCTTTCCCAGTACCTGAATATCAATCGATACGTGATAAAACACTAAGAAACAAAAACATACCAAGAACATTCTACCCTCCTTCTTGTTTGCCGCACCTCAATTTTCCTGAGGATGTTACGCAGATTCAACAATATCGACTTTTAGGAAATAGTTTAAATTGCTGGGTCGTAGCTGAATTATATCGTTGCGTTTTGTTTGTGCAATAAATTGAAAATAACCAGTCATGCATATCGAAAGAAAACATTCTTGAGTATCGTGACGAAATCGTAACTTTTAAAAATAAGATTTGCGTAGAGTGTATGTAATGCTCTTAGTCCATGTCTTGCAAGTAACAATGATACACAACAAGGGAGATGCACATTTTCATAGGTGCAATAGTATAGTGAAATCGCATGTCTACAGCAGAAAGTAGAAAATATAGATTCTGTCTAATTTAAGTTTCATGTTTTGCGTAAACAATGATGTATGTATTTCAAAACTCACTATATTCAGCTCATTAAAAGTGAGCAAATTCAAGAGTTATAAACGAAGAGTATGTACTTCTGGTTAGAACGCGTGGAGATCAAGACATACACAGCGTGAATGTATCAAGGGCAATAGAAACAAACCTTAACATACATAACTATTCTAATTTTGACAACAATTAAAATTTGCACTACACTAATCCATTTGTTGATTTAATTGAAAATATAGAAAAACAGATGAGTTTGGCATTCTTCTACTAAAACTATAAATTGCCAGATAACAGTTACCTTTTTTCTTTTCTTCTTTCTTTACTGTCACTTTCACCAACAGAAAAACACTCTTATTACAATGAAGTTCCTCACTCTCTCTGCTGTTGTTGCTCTCGCCGCCTCTTGTGTCTCTGCTACTCCTGCTGGTCACATGAAGTAAATTTCAATATACGCAATCATGTTTAAAATATATACTTATATTACAATTTAGTTTGGCTAAGCGTGCTATTGTTGCCACTCAAACTATTGTTGTTGATGGAAGAACCCAAGTTGCTGTCATTGATGCAGTCGAAGCTACCACCACCGATCTCTCTATTGTCACTGAAACTACCACCACCACCGAGACTGATGCCTCATTCATTTGTAAGTATTCGAATGATAAATAAAAAGGGGTTGTGTGAACTAACTTGAAATACCAGTCTCTTACTCTGGTGATGATTCATCAATCATTAGCAAGCTCTCTTCTATTCTCTCTGAGCTTCTTGTTGGTTCCGGTAGCGAATCCTCAAGCGAAGAATCCTCATCCAGCGAAGAATCCTCCTCCTCTGAAGAATCCTCATCCTCTGAAGAATCCTCATCCTCTGAAGAATCCTCATCCAGTGAAGAATCCTCATCCAGTGAAGAATCCTCCTCCTCTGAAGAATCCTCCTCCTCTGAAGAGTCCTCCTCCTCTGAAGAGTCCTCCTCCTCTGAAGAATCCTCCTCCTCTGAAGAATCCTCCTCCTCTGAAGAATCCTCTGAATCTGATGACTCTGAGCCCACTGATAATTAATCTTCTAGCTCTTCCACTTAAATTGAAACCACCCTTTTTTGAAGCCCGGGTTATTTAAACGACTATTTAATACATGAAAAGGCTTTATTTCATGGCAAACTTTATATTTTTATTCTTCTCGGCATAGATAATATCTTTCTTAAAAAAAAAAAAAAATAAACTTCATATTTTGTGAAAAAAAAATCCAATGATTTTCTTTATGTTCATCTAAAGCACTAGCAACACACAAATACCTTCAATTGTAAATGTCGACTAGCAGAATTTGGCTTAAATTCATGGAAATCTGGTTTTGTTAGTTTTGTAAATTTCCCGTTCTATGGACATTCTATATTTATTTTGAAACTGTCAATGTAATTTAGCGCCATCCTACTGGGAAAGACAGCTGGTAAAAAGTAAATACTTTAACAGTGTAGCAGTAACGAGGGGCACATTCTTGAAATCAGCATGAATTTAATTAATCTCTCAAACTATAAACAAATCAGTAATATATACAAAAAGATAACAAAGATAGCACAAATAATGTCACTATTAGTATTTTGGCTATGTTTGCGCATTCTTTATTACAAACCGAGCAAAAAAATATGAGCTAAAAAGCTGCGGATCATATATAAGGCTCTTTTAGGCGTGTATTACCTTTTTCTTTTACATAGACACAAAATGAAAGTCTTAAGTCTTGCTGCTGTCATTGCTCTTACTGCTTCATGTATTTCAGCTGCCCCTGCTGGTCATATCGAGTAAGTCCCCCCTTAATAATAAATAACGACTCATAATACTGATTCATATTTTTCAAATTATAGCTTAGCTAAGCGTCTCGTTTTCGCCACTCAAACCGTCGTCGTTAACGGACAAACTGTAGTTCAAGTTATTGATGTTGAACGTGCAACCGAGACTTCAGTTAACTTCGCTACTCTAACAACCACCACAACCGAGACTGATGCTTCTTATATTTGTAAGTATTATATTGCGTCAAAATATGAATGGGGGAAAGAGTGGTATAATAGAAAGTTTTCCTCTAATTCTAACTATACACCTTTTATTTTTATAATAAAAAAAAAAGTCTCTTACTCTGGCGACGAATCTTCAATTATTAGCAAGCTGTCTTCCATTCTCTCTGAGCTCCTTGTTGGCCCCGGTAGTGAGTCCTCAAGTGAAGAATCTTCAAACGATGAGTCATCAAGCAATGAATCCTCGAGCGACGAATCTTTAAGCGATGGATCATCTTCTAGTGAATCTTCGAGCAGCGAGTCCTCTTCCAGCGAAGAGTCCTCTTCTGACTCTTCATCTGGTGAAGAATCTTCAGCTGGCTCGTCGTCAAGTGAAGAGTCCTCCTCATTCAATGAGAATTCATCGAGTGAATCGTCTTTTGAATCATCTAGCACCACTCCATAAATGAAATAGCATCTATTTTAGAGCCTTTGAGGTTCCATAACATACATTTTTTACTCATTTTCGTAGATCTGATATTATTTACTTTCGCTATTTGTACTTTTAAAACAATAGTTATGAATTTCAATAAACAAAATAGTCTTTGAAGAAATACATCGCTATTACCCATTATACTTGTAATATAGTCTACATGAATCTAAGTATGTATGGATTTAGTTTAGATAGAATGTAGGCTCATCTACTGTCTACTGTACATGAGTCAAAACATATGCGATGAACGTTTGTTTATTAGTCACCACTCAGTATCTTTTAAGGAAGATAAATGTATATAAATAGTTGCAGGAAGCTATGTAGAAACTGTTCCATAGAAAGACAGAGGATATATGTCTACTCAGCAAGAGTTACATTATAACAGCCTTTTATTTGATTTAAAATTGTTCTTTTGTTCAATGTTATAGCTTTATTTGGCGTGACCAGGATGCAAATATTTTGAAAACTAAAAAAAAAAATGAATCAGTGGGATAGAACGGCCATAATTATATAAAACAAATGCGTTACCTTTTTCTTTGATGATTCTCCTTCGTTTTCTTTATTTTCAGACAGTGCATTTTGTCGACGCATTCTTGAGGGAGTCCCTATCTGGCTCAATTTCTCAACCACCTTTCCGAAAAACTTGGAAGAACGTCCTGATAAACTCAATGTGCTTTTTGAAGGAGGAAGCAGGCCTGCTGCTGCACCTGAGACTGATTTTGTTGAGTTAAACCTATGCAATGAAGATCGTCGTTGTGCTATATAAATAATTAGTATAACAAGTTTGAAAAGTAGGATCCGTTTTTTTTTTTTATACCTGTGTCATGTAATGAAGGTCTTCTACTGCTTGCGTTGCTGGGAACGGCTTCTGTATTTGTGGTAGCGGGAGAAAAGAGAGGCGAAATGGCGCTTTCATCTCTATTGGCTTGAATGAACGATCCTTTACGTGACTTACTCAAACTATTTTTACGTGCTGTTAAAATAGGAGTAGAACAAACATCCTCAAACTTCAGATCAGCTGACTTCCAGCGAGTATGGTTTGGTGCAGATCTTCTTTGTGCCCATTCAGTGACATTAAGAGAGAACATATCTTTAAAATCATAAATGCTTGTTTGGGAAAGAAGACCAGGTGATTTTGCTCCTTGGGGATGAGACATATCCGTCATTGAAAAATCTTGAGCACTATAAACTGGGTGGGAAGCTCTATTATTGGCCTTACTGGATTTTCTAAAGATAGCAGACTGAGAGAGACTGGCGGATCCAGAAGGCAAAGGGTGTTGACCATGCCCGTTGACATCCATTGATCGCTTTCGGGGCAATTGTTGGTCAAAACTGGAGACGAAAAATTGTTCAATTAGATATTCATTGGTGTCACCACTGTTTTCATAAACATCTTTAGAGTTTTGAATAGCTTGTCTCAAATTGTCCAACCAGATATCTTTCTCTGCTTCACTATAGGTTGTCAATTCCAGCACATGCTCGTCATTGTGCAATAAGAAAGAATGAACTTTTTCAAAAAAAAAAAAAAAAAAAAAAATTTTTTAAAAAAAAAAAAAAAAAAAAAAAAGTAAGTCAATTAGCCAAAAAAAAAAAAACTAAAGATTTTACCATCAGTGCTGTTAGGGTAGTAATCATCTACATCAAATATACGAAGAGGGAACCAATGTTTAGGCTCATATTGCTCGTATTTCTTTGCCTTTGCCATAATCATATAGTGGTCAAACAAGATGCATCCATAACGTCTAGGCTTTGAATCACCATAGCGAACTTCAAGAGTACCAATGAGAATACAACAGCCCAAAGTGGGGAACCAACGACGGGGCAAGCACCAATCATCTTCCAAGCGAGACAAGAACAAGTTGGTCTTTCTCTGAGCTTCCATACTGGATTTAAGGTGGTTAATCTTTGCCGCAATCAGATGAAGTCCTTGTATAGCCTGCATCAATAAGTCATATTCTTCGCTCTCCTTTTTGATTGTCTTGGAGAGACTTTCAAGCAACAACTTGTATCTGAAAATACGTTGAACAGGCTACATATTTTTCAATGAGTCCATTAAACAATATAGGTTTAAAAAAGACTTACAATAATCAAGTAGTCGTCAAATTTGAGCTTGTTGAATCCATAAGAAACGCGATGGAAGGTTTGAAGACGTTCAACAAGAGTAGAAAACACTTTGTTTTTCAAAACGAGCTGAGAATACATTTCATTGGCAATATCATGTCGAACACAATAGTCTCTGTAAATGTCAAATTCAGGTGCCTAATTCTATTTGTCAGAAAAAAAAAAAAAAAAAACACGGAAAAAGTTCTTACCCATTCAATAAAACACTGGGCAATTCTCTTCACATCACCTTGATACCTAAAACCTTCTTCCTCAATCACTTTTTTACCAATTGCCTTTTGAAGAGCAGATCCGAATCTGTCTTGGAATTTTAAAATGTCAGGTCCATTTCTTATCAAAAGCTCACATTGTTCTGGAGTAATGCATTTCGTCTCTTGGATCATATTAAAGAAATGCTAACAATAGGGAGTGAGTGAGAAGTCGAATGATTCTCTTAAAAAAAAAAAAAAAAAAATTACCGAGCATAAAATAGAAAGGTCTCTATTATAGGTTCTTTCTGTTCCCATGAGTTCGTTAAGACAATTGATCTTCTGAAAGGTAACTCGTTGTGCTTCTGTGTAGTCAGCAGGATCAATCCATTCACTATCTTCCGACGCTTCATCCCATTCGGTACGTCGCATCAGTGAATATTGTCTGTCAAAAGGACCATAAGGTTCTATTCGCTCGTTTTCAGTCACATTTCCATAATAATATTGAGGAGGTGTAATCGTACCCCAAAAGGCACTAGGAGGTCGAGTCGCATGAGGTTCTTCAATCACAGTAGCTTCAGGGCGCTTGTTTTTTCTTCTTAATCTCTTGAGTGAAGAGGTTAACAATTTGACAGTGTTTCGGTTGGTCTTTCGGAGCCTTGAAAGAGCAGTGGGCTTCTTGGGCAAGTTGATGCTATGATAGATTTGCGTCTTGACACGAGCGGTTGATTCAGCTGATGTGTAGTATTCTTCTAAAGCAAGGTCTGGAAAACTGGCAGGATAGAAACTATGTCTGTAGTTCTCCGAGATGTCTCTTCTATAGCTGTCCATTAGAGGATCTCTGGGTCGAGCTGATGAACGTTCTCTGGGTCGAGCTGACCCTGAAGGGAGGTCTCGTTGGTTGACATTCTGGGAAGGAGGAACTCGCGACTTGACATTTTTTGGAGAAGATCTCTTTGCCTTGTCATTTTTTGAAGGAGATGGATCCCTCGGTTTAACAGCTTCAGGTGGAGGGGGGGGAGGAGGAGGATCTCTGCTACTGGTAGGCTCGGAAGGCGCTGAAATCGATTGGTCTTTAGTTTTGGAATCTTTTTTCATGAGATTGGAGACTGGATTAAGGCTGGCAATGACTGACGCTTGGCCAGAAGAAGCCTCAGAAAGAGCTCTACTGTGTATTTTCACATCGTCAGCCATGTACTCTGAAGTTGGGCGTTCAGCATCATCACTGCGCCTGGAGTGTCTACCATTATAATAGATATCTTCGTTGAAGTACATTTCGTCTTCGTTGATATGGACATTCTCAATTGTGTAGATGGTACGATTGATATCAATATCATTGTCTTCAATGAAGGGAACAGGTTCGTTACTACTTTCACACTCGTCGTATACTGATGGTCCGCTTCCTTCATCGTCTTCATTGACTTCCTTTCCTGAATGGAAGTCTTCGTTATCGGAATTTTCTGTGTTTATGAAGCTGACTGATGTTCTGTCTCCAGATTTAATGGAACTCATTGATATTAACGATGCTCTAATTTTATATTTCGATTCCACGCTTGCTCTATTGGATTGTGATTCGTCTTCTCCCTCAGGAGCAGTGGTTTCGGGAGTAGTTTCAGGTTCATTTTCTACGGTTTCCGGAGATATTTCTTCATTGTTTGTATCAGATGTTGGCTGATCTGAAGATGCCTTAAAAATTGGATCTGACATTTTCAGGAGATATGTTATGAATGAAAAAGAGAGAAGAGAAAAATGAATGATGGCAGGAAATATAAATACTAGCGTTTATTGCTTGTATAATTTTAAATTTTGCCTCTTTTTACAAATCAAGATGTATGTTATTCTTCGTTTGTTTTTACGCATCTTGTTCCCCTTGTTTTTTTTTTTTTTTTTTTTTTTTTTACCAAAGTAAGCTTCCGGTTATCTGTTTTTTTCCCCCTCATAGTATACAGCCAACATGTGCGACTGCCTTGTTGATTCGAAAAAAACAGGGACAGGAGCGTTTTGGAGGCCAATTAAAGTTTAAGAATGTTGTAAATATCCCTCGAGAAAAAAAAAAAAACACAGTAAGAGGGTAATCGGAAGTTAACGTACCTTTCTATAATAACACTTAAAATTTTATTGAGTGAACTGTAATAAAAACTTTCTAAATTCTTTGCAACTGACGGCGCTAGAAGGCAAATAATGTCTACAAAGTGAGTTAGTTATATGGGTATCATTTTATCCTTCCTTCTTTCTCTTACCCTCCTTGATGTCTAAAAATTGTTGGATTTTCAAATGCTTCAGCTAAAGAGACCATAGCTTCGGGCAAAACCAAAGTATCCAAGTCGCCAATAAAATGCATACTAGGTGTCTTTACTTTAGATTCCTTATTCAGCATGACATTAGTTGCCTCTTGCATAGTGGGTTTGAAGCCAGCGACAATTATTGAAAACTTGAAGGGAGGATGATTAAATTCAGGAGATATTAAATCCGGGAAATAAGTTCTGTCTTCTAGTAACTCTGTCAAAAGGGCAGCAAAACAACCACCTTATAAACATAAATATTAACACTCGTTTTACGTAATAGCCCTCCTTTTACCTTGAGAAAATCCCATAATACCATCAAAAGGACCCTAGTTTCACATTTAGCTACTAACAAACGCGCATTTTTCTCTTGTACCTGTTTAATTAAAACATCCTTAACATAGTCTACTGTTTCTTTGAATCCAACAAAAAATCCGTCCTGAGTAGGTTTATATTTTGGAGAATACCACCAACCAAAAGGTGCATGCTCTATTCATGACCAAACATTAAGACATTTTATAAAACACAAAGCGAAATTACAAAAAAACAAACCTTGTGAAACTTCTTCTTTCGCAGCCTCTTCACGCTCTGCAATAGTTGAGAAAGTAGGAGGACTGATATGGTGAGGAGCTGTTATGTATACTACAGCGAGACTACTGTGTTTAGTTCAGGTTCGCACTCCAACGTTCTTTTTGTTACCGAAATCAGCTAGATCTTCTACTTTTTTACGAACAACAGCCGTCTTTTTGCGAAACATGATTGCATTTTGAGTGTACCCATGAAGGCATAGAATTCGAAGTTTGTTCGATGTCATTATGGGCTGTGTAATAAAAAAAAAAATAAAAAAAATAAAGATAAGACAGTGGACTTGTTTTTATATATCTTCATTGAAGAACTGAAACTTAGTGTTCCCTCATAATTTTAAACGATGTATCGTTTCCGTAAGAAGAGATACTTATAAGAAAGCAGTAGTAACAATAGGGCCAATGTAATTGACCTTATGCAGTGTATGTACATAAAAGAGAGCTTACCTAAGCGTTGTATAAATTTTTGTTGACTGAAAACAAAAAAATAAAAGTATCTTTTCTCTTTACAATACATAATGGCCACTTTGCCTCAATTTTCAACTCAAACTTCGGCACCTAAACCTGTTTTACTTCAAGTAGAAGATCAATACAACAAGCGCATTGACGATGATATTGCTAAACTTGTCGATTGCTTCACTGACATTATAAAAGTGGGAGAGGTATAATGAATGTATCAAGTACGTGTTGTCACCAAAACTCATTTATTTTGATAGAACAAAGACAAAGACAAATTCAAAGTTGCTCAAGAAGGATATCAGATCGAAAGTCAATCAGCTCAAATTGTAAAATAATGATTGTTAATTATTATATACATGACATTAAACCATGAATTAGGTTCGATCTTGCGAAAGTCTACTATCGCTTATTGGAGAATTGAAGCAAAACTTACTCTTAAATGACACAAAGACACTCACCACTTTAAGGCAGAAAAAGTCTGAACAGCTCACAGAAAGTACAGTGGCTATCAAAGAAAAAATAGACTCGATGAGGAAGGAATTATCAGATACAATTTATGACTTGGAATCCGTCTATTATCGCTCACTCACAGACTCTTAAACAAGTAATTGCTATGACGGAAATATATACAGATTAAACAATAAAGCAGACGAGTTGAAGGAAGACAGTCTTGACATGTCTGTCTTTTATAGAAAATACTACGCAATTATTGGTTATTAAAATTAGTATTAACAGTAAAAGTATAGGTTTAATCGTATCAATCTATAGAGAAGGGGAAATGAATATTACAAAAGAGTGAAAGAGAGGGGGGGGGGATAGAGTTGAGGGGATTGTTGGGTGATGATATATACTAAGCTGATGAACTTTCAACGTGTTCTTCTTCTTTACGCTCTCCACCAAGCGATTGCAATTCAACAAGTTTTCTAAAGACACCATTTTCACGACTCAACAAGTCATAGTAAGTACCCAACTCAGCTACATTACCATCACTTAAGCATGCAACCAAGTCAGCAGAACGAATAGTAGAAAGGCGATGAGCAATGGTGAACACAGTGCGACCATGCATCAAATTGTTCAAAGCATCTTGAACCAAAACTTCAGACTCAGAATCAAGTGCACTTGTAGCTTCATCCAAAATAAGGATTTTAGGATTCTTCAACAAAGCACGAGCAATAGCAATTCTTTGTTTTTGACCACCACTTAAGCTGACACCACGCTCACCAACAATGGTATCATACTTGTCAGCAAAGCTGTTGATAAAAGAAGCACAGTTGGCCTTTGCAGCTGCGTCTTCAATTTCCTTCAATGTAGCAGATTCATTTCCATAAGCAATATTTTCGCGGATGGTGCCAGCAAACAAGACAGGTTCTTGAGAGACAACACCAATTTGTTCACGCCACCAATGCAAGTTGATATCCTTGATATTTTTATCATCGACATAAATATTACCAGCAAGTGGATCATAATAACGAAGCAAAAGGGAGCCAATTGTGGATTTACCCGAGCCAGATGGACCTACGACGGCAATCACAGTACCAGGTTCAACAGTTAATGAAAAGTTCTTGAAAATAGTAGATTGAGGACGTGTAGGATAACTGAAATCAATGTTTTCAAACTTGATCTTTCCTTGAACACCTTCTAATACTGTACCGGCATCCAAAGGAATAGGACTTTTACGGTTCAACAATTCAAAGAGACGATCCGAAGCACCTACACCCTTCATAATTTCAGAGTAGAATGAGGTCATTCCGCCCAAAGCAGTACCCACATAGGCTGTATACAACATGAACGAAGTCAATTGGCCAATCGAAATGATATCTTCCATGACCATTTGACCACCATACCACAACACAGCCAATACAGCTAGATTACCTGATAAACCTGCACCACCAAAGAAGGCACCACTAGCAAGTGCTTCTTTTTTGGCCAAAGCATAGACCTCTTGAACACGGAGTCCGAAACGCTTTTGCTCCTGTTCTTCCTTGGCAAAGGCTTGCACAGTACGAATACTTCCAATACGTTCTTCTGCAACCTTGGTAATTTCACTAATTGCACTTTGTGTCTTTCTTGATAATCCCTTGACATAGCGACCATAGACAATACCAAATAAGGCCACTGGTGGTACAATAAGCATCATAATACCTGTTAATTTAGGACTGATAACCAACATCATAGTCGACCCAACACTAGCAGTCGCTAAAGCCCTTTTGATAAAAAAAAACATATCAGTATTTAAAAAAAAAGTTGCGTTTTTGTTGTTTACCTTAAACCATCACTGACGTTATTGGTGACACTTTTACCTACAATGGCTGTATCTGTCGATAATCGAGAGATTAATTCACCTGTTCTATTTCTATCAAAAAATGCCATATCTTGTCTTAATATGGATTTGTAGAGGTTGTTTCGAAGGTTTTGGATGATGCTTTCACCCGCTAATCGAAAAAGTAAAACACGACCAGCGTTGGCTGCAGCACCGACACAAAAGACAACAGAGAGAGCACCGGCAAATTGAGGCATAGTCATACCCATATAACCTTCCATAGAAGGGTTTGTCACAATATCAATGATTTTACCCATAGAAAATGGGACAGACTAAAAAAAAAAAAAAACAAGTGGGTTAAATAAAGTTGAATCAATAAGTCTTTGCTTTACCATAGTGATGGCTGAAGAAATGACTAATAGACCCGTAGCAGCTATGACAAAGGTCAATCTATGTTGAATCGCTTGTTGTAAAAAAAAAAAAAAGTACCTGCAATTCTTTTTGTTTCTGGTTTTGCTAATCCGAACAACTTTTTAATGTCACTTGATTCTGTTGTCGTTTTAGTGGGTCTGTCAACTTTAGTACGAGCAAACAAAGAAGGAGTGGATGAAGAAAAGGAACGTTGCGATTGTTTGGTTAATGTCCTTAATGAAGGGCGTAAAAGTACTTGAGGCTGTACTTTGCATAAAGGAGTGAGTCTCAAATTAGAAGACAAACACCTTAACATTATTATGGAGATTGGATTGCTATTGTATTTCTGAAAAAAAAAAAAATAAAAGATTGTTGAATTCAGGGTTTTTTTTTTATTTGGGGGGATTCCGGATAAAGCATTTTGATACCAGGCCCCGATAATTCAACCGAAGTGGTAAAGCCAATTTTTGACATCGTTACAACTAAGTCTTCTTCAGAGATTTATCCTTTTTTTTTTTTTTTTTTTTCTGAAGCTTCGTAATGGTAGAGTATACCACCATTAGTCCGTTGTGTGTGAAGCATACACCTTCAATTACTTCACTATAACCTTTGACTGATACCGTCTGATGCCATTAATATTATTAGGATGCGCCCCTTCTCTTCACATGGGTTGCTTTCCTAGTTCTTCAAATGAATTGAGTTCTCAAGAAATATATATATATATCCTATCTCAAATATAAGTCTATTCGTCAATATGGAAATACGACTGAGCAAAGTATTCATAATGATCCTTCAACTCAGGAAGATTAAGAAATGTCAGTGAAAAAAGTAAATCTTTCCATATTTGTTTTGTCTAAAAAAGGTAAGCTAGGCATCTGAAAATTAATTTGGATTCGTCCAGTAAAAAAAAAGAACATTGTCTATAATTTTAGGTTAAAATAATCTAATTACAGTTGTAAAAGTGACAATATTGACAAGCACATTCATTATTCACTCTGCCTTACTTTCTTTGTAAATACGAGTTATCATGCCATACTAATACATGTAAGGAAAACTGCTCTTTAAGAAACTATAAACATTGACAGAAAACCGCCGCCCCCTTTTTTTTTTTTTTTTTTTTTTTTTATTGACCGCCTTTTTTTGGCATGATGTGTTTCGTGTAACCAATTCTACTATGATATTATCCACCAATTTTCCACAGGTTTAATATACTTTTTATGCTCTTTTTTACTTGATGAATTGACGTCATGTAATTTTGTCTCTTTAGTCCAACAGTCTAATACATACATGATGATGTTAAGCAATACACTTTATAAAACAGAGCATATATCTAATTACCTTGATAATTACGCGATGTTGTTGTTGATGTTTTCACTCTTTGAAATACAAGTCCAAGTAGAGATCTTTTGCGTTTATGTGTGATTGTGTTTATAAAAGCTGTATGTGTTGATGAAATCATGGGCAATATTTACAATTTGAAAGAAGAAAAAGAAAAGAAAAAAAAAAAAAAACAAGTTGGAGGGCCTTATAAAGTATTTCTAGAACGACAGATACCATTTATATTATAGTAGTATTTAGTTTGTATTTATCCGAAAATAGTATAGGACTTTGTCATTGCTCATTGAAGCGTCGATTCTTTTTATTAAAAATAGCTCTTGTTGGGTTCAACAACAGACTCTGAAATGAAGTTGGCTTAAAGAACAGTGTGCTTAAAAATATCGGAAACTTTGAGTCTTTCTTCTTTTAATTCCAAAATAGACTATACTAATAGTTAAAGTTACTTCTCTCCTTTTTTGCCATGGAGAAATTCTTATTGGCTCTACAAAGTCTTTATTATATATACCATACTTCTAGTATCATTTCTTCAGGTCGAAAATAAGACGCTTTCTTTTACGGTTTTGGAAGCTGCCAAACATTTCCACTCGTCTTTTTTCAACATGCTTGTTGTTGAATATATCCTCATTGTTGGATTCAGTAGACTTGATGGGCCGTCTTGGTATATTAGAAGTAGTAGTGTTAGAAACACACTTAACGCCACCAGGCACATACGGAGGTTTACTATAGGATGCTGTTCTTGATATAGCAATTGGAAGCTTTGACTTTTTCTTTATAGACGTACTTGTATTTATACCTTCTGCTCTATTTAGTTTTAAAATATTAGGCTTAGGATATGTTGATAGTAAAGCAGACTTGTGGCCGCTGTTACTACTGCTTGCTTTTTGAAGTGGTTTGATGATAGGATTTGGTGTACTTGTCTTTACAATCTCCTTGATAAAACTGCTTTTTTCCGCTTGTGGAGATAGGCAAGATGTTAGTCCTATAGTCATATCCTTTGTCATTATTGGTTCCAGAGACAATCTTTCATAATATAAAGACGATGGTTCAAGTCTTTTGTTGTTTAACTTTGGTTCATGTTTTTCCAGTAGTTTCTAATAAAGATTTAAAAGACTGTCGCGTGAATAAACTAACTTGTATTACCTTAAAATGATTCATCTCTTGATCATTGTCTAAACATAGCCAAGGAGGTAGCGATGTATTGCTGTTCTCCATGTCTTTTAATTCAGGTAAAGAAGTCTGGTCATCATCTATCATACTATTGTCTTGTAAAAGAAGAAGAGGAATTTCGTCTAAAGTAGATTGATTGTTTCTCCCTTGCTCTACTCCACTATGATCATCCAATTCTATTTCTTGAGATGGAAGTATTTTAGCCATTGCATCTTCTACCAGTTGAATAAAGGATGCATCGTAACCTGCATCTGAAGGGGGTTTTGCCATAGGAAATATCCGTATTGTTTGTATGCTGTCATCACTAAATAGTACTTCTTCCTCATCGTCAGATGAATGAACCAAGAGCATATCACTCATAATAATAAAATTGACAACTGTACTGCGTAAAAAAAAAAAAAAAAAAAAAAAAAAAAAAAAACGCGTTTTGCATGAAATTGTAATCGTCAATGTGTCACGACGCGTGACCCCGTGGTCAAAAGAAACGAAGGTTTCCTAAATTGGATTGAGTCCCACACATTTAAAAGGGGGTTGTTTATTTATTATTTTACACAAGAGGGGAGGGGTATAGCTCTACGAGTAATGTTTACTCTGGAGTAGAAGGAAATATTAAAGAAGGTAATTCAAGTACTTTGGCTAATGTCTTTTTTAATTCTATTGTTGAAATTGGTTTACCAATACAGCCATTCTATATATATAGATATATAATGAGTTAGTCATAGTCAGTAAGAAAGATAGGCTTTATTTACCATTCCAATTTCATTGTATGTTTGGCGCCATGAAGTAGATGAATTTGTAGTGACAGCTACAATAGGTATTTTGCGATTTGTTGGTAGAATATCAAATTCAGTTGAAGAACGAATATGTTGAGTTGTTTCTATTCCATTTAAAATAGGCATTTCTATGTCCATCATAATAATATCAAATGGTCTACACTTTAATACTTCCAATGCTTTTATTCCACTTTTTACAAGTTCTATGTGTTCGATATATTGATTTAAATGCATGTTTAATAGTCTTGATAATATTTGTAAATTGATAGAATTGTCGTCTACAATTAATACATGCAATCTTCTTCTGCAAGGTGGATTACTAAACCTTCTTTTCCTTGTATTATCAAAAGAAAGAAGATTTGTGGGCAATGATAATGATGGTAAAATAATAGGAATTTGTGGTGTTGAAGGTGGTGAAGGTAATGAAGTTGAAAGTGTTGTACTCGTATCATCATCTTCTTCTTCTGGTGTAAATAAAGATGCTGAATATCTAATACAAGTTGGTCTTGCTGGTGACTTTTCATCACTGTGTATAAATATCCTTGGTCTTCTCCTTCCCTCCTCTTCTTCTTCTCCTCCCTCTTGTTGATGCTTTTGTTTAAATGCAAAATAATCCATGGTTAAAGAAAAAAAGAAGAAAAAAAAAAAAAAACCTTTTTTCTTTTTTGCAAGCATAAAAAAAAAAAAATTTTTTTTCGGAAATGTATTGAATAGGGAATAAAAATGAACCAACCAAATTAAGTGGGTGCACGTACAACAGCTAAATTATCAGTTTCAGATGATTCCTTTTCTTAACCCAAGAAAAAACGCCAAGGTTGTTATTTTTCCTTAAAAAATATAAAAGGAGGCTTAACCATGCAAGGTTGCGCAGCCATTTTTATAAATGAGTACAAACCATATGTTTATTGATCGGTGTCAAAAGTTCCATAGAGTCTGAAGAAATTATCATTTTCCCGGTAAACCTTATCTATCAACAGTTGTCTATTATATCAGTGTTTGACCCAGAAAATATATCACAGTAAGCAATTATTAAAAGTCATTGTGTGCATTTGTTTAGGGTCAATTGTTATGCCAGAAATGAACCTATCTGCGTATTCAAGCTTAGCATGATTCAGGGAATAATATTTATTCCGTAAATTACAAATTGACAGTCTGTTGTTCTTTTAATTTCCAAGCATTCTTACAAATTAAGAAATTACGCAATTGAAAATATATATATAAAAAAAAAAAAACCATATAAGCTTTCTTTTACTGTAATAAAATAATAATAATAATAAAAATGAACCAATCAGTCCATTGGATTTCACATTATACAGTTCAGCAAGCACCCATTGATCTCAATGAAGGCGATAAAGTGATTCTACCTAGTTCAGCACTCGAACAACTTGTTTCCAAATTCAACAGCGATACTTCACTTCCTTCACCTCTCACATTTGAACTCAAACACCCCCACAACGGTACTTTTATTCATTGTGGTGTTAAAGAGTTCTCTTCTTCCACCGAGAGTGTCATTCAACTCCCAGCATGGATGATGCATCATTTGCAGATCAATCAAAACGACAAGATTGTGATCCAACTCGATCTACTACCTAAAGGAACATGGGCTCGACTCAAACCCATCTCGAATGATTACAGGGATATTCAAGATTATCGTGCTGCCCTTGAAGCCCATTTACGCAGTCATTATCATACACTTTCCAAGAACCAAACGATCCAGTGTCGATATGGTGGTCATGCCTATCAGTTTCAGGTCATGGATGTTAAACCTCAAGATGCCGTCTCCATTACAGATACCGATTTGGAAGTAGATATAGACCCTATTGATGAACAACAACAACAACAACAACAACAAACAATACCCAAATCAGTGTCATTGAACGATATTGTGGAAGGATTGACACTACTAAAAGATCAATATCAGTATTATACGTTCAATGTACCTGAAAATGGACCTTCAACGATAACTATTCAATGTCAAGTGTCGCAAGGAAATATAGGTAAAAAAAAAAAAAAAGAAACGTCATGAAATACGAAAAACTCATCTTATTACAGATATTGTTGCAAGCAGTGGTGAGAATAAACCAACCTTAGAAAATAACGAATGGGCCGATTTGACTTCAAACAAAGAAAGAAGGTTGATGATTGATACAGGAGGGCTTAAAAAGATACATTTTGGATTCCATGGATACGATCAACAAAGTAAAGTGGATCAAATTCAAGTCGTAGCATCAATACATGATGACCCCATGGAAACGGAGCAAGAGGATAGGACGGGTAAAGTGCAATGTGATAATTGTCATCAATGGATATTAGAGAGAACCATGATGCTGCATGAAGGGTTTTGCAGACGCAACAATGTCCTATGTGAATGGGGATGCGGTCAAATATTCAAAAGGGACAGTGAAGAGCTCAAAGAGCACTGGCATTGTGATCAATGTGATTATATTGGTGATGGAGATCGAGAGAAACATGTAGAGTATTTTCATACTGAAAAATCATGCATCTGTCAACAATTTAAAACCACTTCATATACCGACTTGGCTGAACATCGTAGAACACAGTGTCCTGAAAAACTCATCTTTTGCAGATATTGCCATGTAAGTTATTTTTTTGTTATTGTTGTTTTCATAGAGCTGATAGTTGAGTAGATCTTGACGGCACAAGGTGTTCCTTCATTGGATGCACGAGATAGATTATTAGGATTGCATTCACATGAGAGTTATTGTGGATCACGTACGATCGTATGTCAAAAATGTCACAAACCGATACCCATTAAAGACATCCAAGTCCATGCCAAAATTCATGATATTAAACGTCAGCAACAAGTGTTGCCACCTACTTGCAGCAACCGTAATTGCATTCGATCTCGCGTCAAGAATAAGCTCTCGTTCTGTCAGTTTTGTTTTGGTCCTTTTTGGATAACAGAAGATGATCCCAAGAATCAGAAATTAATGCAGCGTATTGCTCGAAAGATTCATTCCCAACTCACTGTAGGCTGTGGTAATACATGGTGTCGCAATAAGGTAAGAAGGTACTCTTATAGACACACATACACAAGGACTCATTTTTTTTATTATTATTGTAGTATTGTGCTACTTGTACGAAAGAACCAAAAGATGCTACTACAGCTGCTAGTATGTTGATACCCATGATTAAAGGATTACCCAGAGAACTCAGTCTACCCAACCCTAACCCTGAATTATACTTTTGTGTGGACGAATCTACTACAAAGAAACGGTTTTTAGGAGAAGTAGTTTTGAATGAAACAGGAGGTAAATATGAATTGGGCTGGTGTGTAAAAGCGATAGAAGAAGAAGCTTTGGATATAGATCGTGCCATTGCTTGGTTAGAAAGAAATGCTCCTACTTTGAGGGAATAATAATAATAATAATAAAAAAGGAATTTTTTATATTTACAAAGATACAAAAATTTAATACAAACTCTTAGTCTTCTTCGTCATAAATGACATCAGATAAAGGAGATGGAGGTATATAATTTAAATCGTTGGGATCATCTTGAATTTGAAATAAAGGAGGTAATGATGAAGAAGGTTCTGGTGGTGGAGATGGTTTCTTTTTTTTCTTTTGTGGCTTTTTTCTATTGTTTTTTGTATCTTTCTTTTTCTTAATTTTTCGATTTGGCCATTCTTGTTTAAAAATGGTATAATGACGTTCACAACGAGGACACCGCTTTGGTCTCCAGTCTGTAAAAATAGCACTTGGACTCCAAGTCCACGTCGCTAATTCATTTGTGATTGCCATATCAGCACCTACTTGTTCTGATATATCTTGCCTTCTTAGTGGTTTTGAACAAGCGACACAGACTAAATCTTTTTCTCTTTGTTGATGTTGTTGTTTTTTCCTTGATTCTTCTTCTTCCGATTCTTCCTCCCAAGAAGATAATTCTGTACTGCTCACAGAAGAGAGATCAGACACGTCATCCAAGAAATCATCTAATAAATCCATCTCTTTTTTAATGATGCGTGGAGATAGACTGACAGCAGAATCTGCTTTTGATTCATTTGATTGAGGAGAGTCGGGTAATTGTTGAAGACGTACACGATTTGTTGCATCTCTGTGTATATCTGGGTTTACAACTACAGTAATTTGATTTGTTGATTCTTTTAAATATTCGGCATCCATTGCAGCATCTACAAGCATATCTAATAAAGGACAGTCGGATTCTCTTCTTGTTGTATTATGTTCTTGTTCATCGTCATCGTCACTGCTACCACACAAAAAATCAATACTCATGACTTTTAATCTAGCCGTTGTGACAGTTGTCGGGGAAGGTGGAGGTATATTTTCAGTTGATTTTAAATTAGAAATTGTAGGTGATTCACCAATTAAATCTTCTAAAGAATCACTTGAAGACTTTTGTATCAACGGTTCTATAGATGCACGTTTTGTTTTTCGACAAGTAGTTGACTCTAATAAAAATAAGGTTAAATTGTCCCACCCTATTTTCTATTTCAAATAAATACCTTCTTGTAAAGCCGATTTTCTTTTCCGCGTACTACGCCTGGTAACACCTTCTTTTATATCGATTGGTGTCGTTTCTTTTGATTCAAAGTATCCCATACCCAAACTATAAAACCTTATAAATACAAAGAATTCACCTATCTTTTTTTTTTCATACCTTTCACAAGTGACACATTTACATTCACAATTATTTTCACCAAAATAATGTTTACCATAAAATACAGTAATTTCTTCACCATATTTTATATCCTTGACTACTTTAAATATAATTGAATTTTGACTAGAAGCAATAAACTATGTATACAAAAACGATTTCTTTTTTTTTTTTTTTTGTGTGATGTTACCACTTTGTTACCTTGCAATTTGAATCACAGTCATGGTTGGCAAAACGAGCAGGACCAAGAAAAAGACAACTACAATTTTTACGAGTAGACCACATGACAGAAAAATCCCTGTTTCCCTTTTTCAATTCGGCATCATCTTTTGGATCCAAACAAGCAATCATGCCAGTTAATAACCGCATTTCATCACCAACAAACCAATCTTTTGTAGCAATTAAACAAGCCTCTACTCTACGACCATTTCCACCATATCTTCTTGTATCTCCTACTTCATAACCTGCATTTGGCATGTACCTGGTGATCACAAGGGTGTGTTACTTTAAACTACTCTTTACACACACACACACACACACACAAACACAAACTTACATGTATAAATATCTTTTCATATGAGATACAAATTCTTGTACTTGTTTTTGATTTTTAGTGGCTATATAGTGTTTAAAATAATCCATACTAAAATAAAGAATGATGTTAAAATGATGTTATTTGATCGTTCTTTGCTGGTTGTGAAACCTTACGATAATAATTCTTGAATTGCATCCATTGGTTTTGCTTTTTCAAGTATATTTCTTTGAATAATGTCTAATATCTTATTATTGGGTACTCTTGGTCTTCTATGATCATTATTCATTTTAATGGTATTAAACCATAGAAATAAATTATCCAAAAAAACATCTGTAAACAAATCATCATATCTTGATAAAACTTTAAAGTTCATTAAATTATTGCTATTATTATTATTGCTGCTATTTAACATTGTTGTTTAATCTTCTTCATCCTCCTTCTTTATAAAAAGAAAAAAAAAAAAAAAAAAAAAAAAAAAAAAAAAAAAAAAAAAAAAATTTTTTTTTTTCTTATGTTTATTTTTCCTCATCCAATCAAAATCAAGATGATATCATTTTTTATACTTTTTTGAATTCAGTGCCACACATGAGTTGATATAATGTAATATTTCATTGTTGTTGGGAGATGGATTCACCCTTGTCACCTTATATTTTTTTTTTCCCGTAAACCAAAAATGGTCTAGAAAAGATAAAAAAAAAAAAAGTTCCCACCGAAATTGGTGTTTGTCAGAAAGAATAATTTAGAAAAAGAGGAATCGCTTATGTAATATTTCTACGCCCTTAATCATCTTTTATACGCATCAGGGCATATTGTTACGATTGGGGCTTTTTACGATGAAATTGAAAAAAAAAAATCAGATGTTCTCTATTAATAACAGTGTTTTTATTTAGACTTCATCATGAAAGAATTATATGTATAATGAATAGATGTTGATGATTTTGATGAGGGCATATGAATAGTCGTTGTTGTATGATAGGATGAAGCTGCTGAAGAAGTAGTAGAATGCATATTATCTTCTTCTTCTAATAGTGAGGGTATTGATCCTTCTTGAATAAGGGTATTATTACGACGACACTTGCGCTGTTTACTAAAGAACAACCTTGCTTCTTCTTCATAATCACGATTTGGATCAATAGGTTCTGGTTCTTCAGTCAATACACCCAATTCTTTAAAAAATAAGTGAAAACCATTCAAATTTTGTATATGATTATTTGTATCAACAATGCATTCTTCTGTCCCTAGTGGTATTATTGTCCCTAGGTTTTCATGACATTCATAATGATCATCTTCGTTTAACCAATAAATAGCATTTTCTTCTTGTTGTTCAGTAGAGTAGTCATCTTCTTCTGCTGTTAAGCACATTAACTGTAGTCCTTGGAAATTGTTGTTATTCATTGTTTATAATATATAGTGAAAAAGATATAGAAAAGACACCTTTATATATGATTCACTTTTGTCGGGCAATCTAGGAATTCCAAAAATAAGGCAACTTTAAATACGATCACCCAATCATCTAAGAGATCAGCTCTTCTTTTTAAAGCGGGTAATTATTTAAAGATAATTTGCTATAGATACTATCAATAGTTTACTTTCATCAACTTACCTTGGAAGGAAAGACATAAGAAAGAAAAAATAATCAGCTGATCTCGGAAGAAAGGGTCTACTCTGAATATATATACTTAGAGTAATGCTCGGATTATTACTCAAAATAGAAACATTTGACAATAAATAGAAAAGTCTATTTTAAAAGAAATCCTGCATAAGGCATGATAATAATAATACGTGTTTAATTAAAATAACTGGACAGCATTGTTGCTATTTCATGACGCATAATTAGATGACTTTACAGCATAATAAACTTGCAGACTGTCAAATGATCTCACGTTTATATTAAAGATATAAGATATACTGTAAATAGTACTACAATGATATTATTATTAGAGCTTTCCAAATACATATGCTTGTTGAGTGTTGTTCAATACTCTTTGGGCCTCTACTAGTAAAACTACTATACTCCCGTATACTATCTAGTTAGTTACATAATTAAGCTTGCTGTATATATCGAGTGCCCAAACTCATCTATAAAGCTCAAAAGAAGGTCTCAAAACTTAACATCTATAATAACCAATAAAACTTCATTAGAACAAGTCCTTCGTTGTTATGTGTTCATTTTCAGCAACAATAAAACACGACGACCATGAGTTAAGTGACTTGCTTGGCAGAAATTTAATTATTGTTTGTGTCTTGATGATCAAAAATGGCGATTATCTCTTATCAGATTCTTTACAACGTTACATAAAAAAAAAAAAAAAAAAAAACTATTCTTACTGAAATCACACACAAATGCACAATACTGTCTCTTCTTTTTTTTTTCTTTCAATGCCTACTATACAACAACTTTAGAAATGACATCTATTCCGGATAAATAGCCCCCCCCCGCAAAATTTATTTAATTTTAAACAGGCTTCCCCACAATTAAATATTTGTTTGACCGAACCAAATAACTTTTGTATATATTTCAGCTGCTAAAACACGACGGAATAAAAAATTTTTTTTACCAGTTTTTACAGGGTTCAGTTAATTTTTGTCATTGTACAATGTCCATTCTTTACTCTATCTCTATGATTAAAAGAACTTCAAAACTCACTCATGCTCCTTCTCCTCCTTCCTTCTCTTCCCAAGAAACAAGTTGTACAGACAAACAACACCTTTTAAACAGTTGTAAAGGCTATTTGGCCCTGTTAAATAATAAGGTTGTACAATGACGGTCTAATCTTTTATCCCAGTTTAATCCAATCAATTTGAAAAAGCGGGGTGGGTTGGGATTTAACATTTAAATTGAGGGTAATCCCATGTCTATTTATTTCTTTTTTCCTTTTTTTTTAAAAAAAACAAGATGCTTGCCTCCAAGTTAATTACCAAGCCTAGTATTGCTGTTGTTCAAAAGGTGACTATTTTCACTCGACCTATTTACACTTTTAACTCATTCTTATTCTTTTAGACTGCTGTTCGTTCATTCGCCACAGCTACCTCCATTCCCGTTCCTGCTCCTGCTGAACAAAAGACTGTAAAGAAAAAAAAAAAAAAATATCACTTAAACAGATAAATGAATACTTATTTTTGCGCTTAGATCTTCCCCAAGAAGTATGGAGGTAAATACACTGTCACTCTTATTCCTGGTGACGGTATTGGTCAAGAAATCTCCAACTCTTTAAAGGACGTTTTCAAGGCTGCTAACGTTCCTGTTGAATTCGAACAATACGATGTCTCTGGTTTAACTTCTGAAGATGATTCTCTCTTCCAAGAATCTCTTGCATCTCTTCGCCGTAACAAGGTCGGTATCAAGGGTACTCTCTTCACTCCTACCTCTCGTTTGGGCCACAAGTCTTTCAACGTTGCTTTGCGTAAGGATTTGGACATGTATGCTTCTTTATCTCTCTGTAAGAACGTTCCCGGTGTCGAATCTCGTTTATCCAACGTCGATATCGCTATCATTCGTGAAAACACTGAAGGTGAATACTCTGGTTTAGAACACCAAGTAAGTAAAAAAAAAAAAAAAAAACTCCGCTCATTTTTGCTGACGTAATGATTTTAGTCTGTTCCTGGTGTTGTTGAATCTCTCAAGATCATTACTCGTGCTAAGACTGAACGTATTGCTCGTTTCGCTTTTGACTTTGCTGTCAAGAACAACCGTAAGAAGGTCACCATCATTCACAAGGCTAACATCATGTAAGCAATTATTTTACAACTTTTTTTTATGAGTTTGGGAATATTTATAAAATGATAGGAAATTGGCTGATGGTCTTTTCTTGCGTACTTGTCGTGAAGTCGCCAAGGAATATGCTCACCACGGCATTGAAGTTAACGATATGATTGTTGATAACACTGCTATGCAACTTGTTTCTCGTCCTTCACAATTCGATGTTATGGTCATGCCCAACTTATACGGTAACATTGTTTCTAATGTTGTAAGTATTGAACTAGTGATAGTTGACATTGTATACTTAATTGTGTGTTTATTTTAGGGTGCTGGTTTAATCGGTAGTCCCGGTTTGATTCCTGGTTGTAACATTGGTCGTGAATTCGCCATGTTCGAGCCTGTAAAGTATTTCTTATAATCATACATGTTTAGTTTTACTCATAAAAAAAAAAATAGGGTTGTCGTCACGTTGCTCTCGATATCCAAAACCAAAACAGTGCTAATCCTACCGCTATGCTCTTGTCCTCTGTCATGATGTTAAGACACTTAAACTTGGACGAACATGCCAACAGAATCTCTTCTGCTGTTTACGAAACCATCACAAGTGGTAAAGCCAAGACTGCTGATATCGGTGGTACCAGCTCCACTAAGGAATTCACTAATGCTGTCATCCAAAACTTGTAAAGACTTTAAACCTTTTTTTGTATACAATAAAAAAAAAATAATCACTTAATCTATTTTGTTTAAACCACTATTTTGGCTCTTGACGTTATTAATACCTTATTAGAGTACACTTGACAAACTGATTACATGTATTTTTATTCAAGTGAAAAGCTCACAATGCTAAGAATCTAAAGATTGCGCATCTTCATAACAAAAAAGCAGATCAAATTCGAAGGTAAAGACCTGATTAGTTTTGCTAATGCGCTTGTTACTTTTATGTACCTAGGTAACTGTTGATGGGTTAATAAACCAGCTATCAAAGAATTAAAAAAACAACTTGGAAATGCTATCGCCTTTTTCCCGCTTAAACTTTTTTTTCCCCCTACTTTATAAGCCTAACCTTTTTCTCTCAACAAAGAATAGGATTTTTTTTTTTTTTTTTTAAAAAAGTAGACATGTCGGTTTATAGCAGTAGACCCATGGCGCCACCAGCTTCCAGCCGCTTGATGGAAATGTTAGATACCATCAAGGCTGAATATGATCAGCTTGCTCAAGAAGTTGCAGTATGTAAAAGTCAAAGAGATGAATACGAGCACAGAAGTAAGCGAAATCGTCACTCCCCCTTTTGTATAAAACGCGTTTGGTATTAAAGAGCCTTGGAAAATAGTGAACAGCCAAGTACAAGAAATGAACATGTTTCAGCAAAATTTGATTGATCTTGAAAGAACTCAACAGATGATTAAAAAACAGTAAAAGTGACATTATTCAATCATGAGTGCTTAACAAAAATAACGCTTAGATGATAGATATGAAGATGAAATTGCACGACTTCGTCAACAATTAGAGCAGCAGGTAAACTTTTTTTTTTTGGAGGGGAAATGGGAATCATCTAATCTTCTCTTTAAAGTCTCAACATCCTAATGCTGGTCCTCCCGTCAATAATGGTAGGTGTGTTCATGTAATTAATTAGATGTTGACTGAGGTAGTTTTTGTTTTAAAGGACCGCCAGGATATATACCAGCATCGCAACCACCTTCTTTAATGGAGTCTAAACCACACCATATGCCTCCAACAAACGGACAACCCACTGGTATACCCCACTCAGGCACACTTTATATGAATGGTGGTTCTCCTACCAATGCCCCTCCCCCACAAAGTAACCCTGTCAAATCTGGGACTGGCCCTCTCACGAATCCAGGAGCTTCAGAAGTTCTCGGTGATATCAACCCAGAAAGCGTTCCAGCTAACATGAAAGTAGAGGGCCAAGACTGGTTTGCCTTGTGAGTCTGTTTCAAATACAAAGCACGCAAGATACTCATACCATTCATAGGTTCAATCCTAAGGCTACACGATATTTAAAGGTAGATCTCTTACATACACTTGATCATAACAGTGTTGTTTGTTGTGTCAAGTTCAGTGCCGATGGTCGTTATCTCGCTGCTGGCTGCAACCAAGCTACCTATATTTATGATACAATGACAGCTACTCGCGTTGCGTAACTACGAATTATAGAGTATTGAGACGACTTTATTGATATACATGAATAATAGTGTTCTTCAAGATGCAAATGCTGGACGTGAGGGTGATTTATATATTCGTTCTGTTAGTTTTAGTCCAGACGGTAAGTTTTTAGCGACAGGTGCCGAAGATAGACAGATTAGGGTGAGTTCAAACATGAAGGGGATGATGGGAACTTATATATATATTTCATGATTAGATCTGGGATATTTCCAAAAAGCGTATTCGAGGCATCTTATCGGGTCACGAGCAAGACATTTACTCTTTAGAATTCAGCCGTGACGGCAGAATTCTTGTTTCTGGCTCAGGTGACAGAACAGCGCGTATTTGGGATTGGCAGAATATTCGTTGTTTGCACGAGTTGCGTATAACGGACGCTGATCAGCAAGACTTGGGTGTGACTAGTGTCGCCATTTCACCTGATAGTAGACTTGTTGCTGCTGGTAGTCTTGATAAGGTGGTTCGAGTCTGGGATGCACTTACAGGACAATTACTAGAGAGACTAGAGGGACATAAAGACAGTGTTTACTCGGTTGCTTTTATGCCTGATGGAAAGACATTAGTGAGCGGTAGTTTAGACAAGACATTAAGAATGTGGCAGTTGGGCACAGGAGAAAGAGGATATACCAGTAGTAAGAATGCTTGTATTCAAGTGTTCACAGGCCACAAAGTAAAGTAGTAACACAAAAAAAAGTGGAGAATTTGTTTTATTTAATATCATTATAGGATTTTGTGTTATCAGTTGCTACTACACCTGACGGTAATTGGATAGTATCAGGTTCAAAGGATCGTGGAGTACAATTCTGGGATCCTCGTACAGGACAAACACAATTTATGCTTCAAGGTCATAAGAATTCAGGTAACTCAAAAAGTGGAGAAAAAAACTGGGGTAAATTTTGGTGACCACTTACATAATATATAGTCATATCTGTTGCTACAAGCCCAGGAATTCAACCCATGTTCGCTACAGGTTCTGGTGATAATCGTGCACGTATATGGGTTTATGAGCCATTACCTCAAATTAAATAATAAATTCGTTTTGGAACGAAATGCAAAAAGCCATTTGATGTGGGAGGAAAAAAAAAAAAAAAAATCTAACTGAATGCGTCAGTTGTTTTATTATTTTGACGAGCTGTGGATGCTAAACCCCTCCTATATTTTTTTTGTTTAGTTGCTAACTATACATCTAATGCTAGTATCGATTAGAAGTGGCTATACTTTGTTTACAAATTATTGATAATTCAAGCGTTCACCTTCATGTTGCTGTCTTGGGTATAATCGAGTTTTTTCTTGAGTATGAAGGTGAAGTGTCTTCACAATTAAATAAGCTTTTGCTTGCTTTGATCACAATATACGTGAACTACTAGTACAGGCAATTTCACCGCTGCTCAAAAGAAAGTGCACATTATATATGTGAGCTCCTGCTCGTCACAACTGCTTCTCCAAAACTTCATATTCTCTATACTGTATTACTATTATTTTAATAATAAAAAAGCTTACACTTTCTCGATGATAGACAGTGTAGCATATCAATCGCTTTCTCTTTCTCTGTTCTTGCTGGCTTTTGCTTTTTCTTATTGTAGGTACATAATAAAGCGCATCATCAGTAGCGTTTCTTTTTTTTTTTTTTTTTTTTTTTTTGCAACCATTATGTAAGAAGCTCAGTGTAACTTTCTCATTTCGTGTGTGTGTATGTGCCTTTCTCCCTCACTTATCTAACTGATTCCCCACGCTCTAATTGTTCTTTTTCTTTTTATGCATTAAAGTTTTGTTGACAAGAAGCCTCATTTGATCGTGTTACTCCAAATCGCATAGTCGCTTTCTTTTCTTTCTAATTTATAAAGAATTCATGTTGTACTTGGTAAGCTTATGTCATCCCTATATTTATCATATGAACACGTTGCCCATAAATCACATAGTACAATGGGAGAGTTCTTCCAAAGCCACCCCCACAAAAACTTATTTTTTTTTTCTGTTCACACACACACACACACACACATAATGCGTGTAAATAAAGATTTTGTTTATAAATAGAAGGAAAATTTCTCAATACATTTTTCTTTTTCTTTTCTCTCTATCTTTTTTTTTTTTTTTTTTTTCTAATGACTGCTGAACACGTTAACGAGACTTACCCTGTTCCTTCTAGATTGCTAAACGATCCAAAGATTCCTAAGCCTTTCATTTCAAGCTTTGAAGAATATCAAGCAAAGTGGTCTGAAAGTGTAAACAATACCAATGAGTTTTTTGGCGACGTAAGTCCTCAACATATAATAGCGTGACAGCCTATCATATCTTTTTTTTTTTTTTAAACATTAGCTTGCTCGTGAACTTTTAACATGGTCAAAGCCCTTTTCAACCGTGCAAAGTGGTAGCTTTGCTGAAGGTGATGTGGCGTGGTTTTTAGAAGGTGAACTTAACGTATCTGTAAATTGTGTTGATCGTCACGCCCTTACTTCTCCAGACAAGGTAAAGTCTACTCCTTATTTTTTTTTTTTTTTTTTTAGTTATTAGTTTGTGTCGTACGAAAAACGCTTTTTTTTTTTTTAGATTGCTATTATCCACGAAGGAGATGAACCTGGAAATGTACGTAACATCACTTATCGTGAATTGTTACAAGAAGTGAGTCGTGTCGCCAATACATTGACCGCCTTAGATGTACGTAAGGGTGATAATGTTGCCATTTACATGCCTATGGTTCCTGAAGCTGTGTTTGCCATGTTGGCCTGTGCTCGTATTGGTGCCGTTCATTCCGTTGTCTTTGCAGGTTTCTCTGCTGACTCTTTACGTGATCGTATCAACGATGCTGGCGCTCGTATTGTCTTGACGGCCGACGAAGGTCGTCGTGGAGGTAAAAACATTGCCACGAAACGTATTGTTGATGAGGCGCTTAAGGGCACACCTACCGTTGAGCATGTTCTTGTGTTGCGTCGTACAGGCTCCGAAGTGCCTTTTACAGAAGGTCGCGATCTCTGGTGGCACGATGAATTAGCCAAAGCTCGTCCTTATTGCCCTCCTACTTCTGTTAATGCTGAAGATCCTCTCTTCTTGCTCTATACATCGGGCTCTACTGGTAAGCCTAAGGGTGTTGTTCATACTACAGGTGGTTATTTATTGGGTGCTGCTGCTACCGTCAAATACATCTTTGATTATCATGAAGGTGATATCCATGCATGTATGGCTGATATCGGATGGATTACAGGCCATACTTACATTGTCTACGGTCCTCTTGCATTAGGCGCTACGACCGTTCTATTTGAAAGCACACCTACTTATCCTGACCCTTCACGTTTCTGGGAACTTGTTGAAAAACACAAGGTGACTCAATTCTATACTGCCCCCACTGCTATTCGTGCTCTTCGTCGTCTTGGTGACAAGTGGGTTGAAAAGAATGATCTCTCTTCTCTTCGTGTTATTGGTTCTGTAGGTGAACCTATTAACCCTGAAGCCTGGGAATGGTATAATGAAAAGGTCGGAAAGGGACAATGTGCTGTTGTTGATACTTATTGGCAAACCGAAACAGGCTCTATTATTGTTACACCTTTGCCTGGTGCTACTGCCACTAAGCCTGGTTCTGCTACCTTCCCTTTCTTTGGTATTCAACCTGTTATTTTGGATCCTGTCAATGGACATGAAATTGAAGGTAATGACGTTACTGGTGTTTTGGCTATCAAGAAGCCATGGCCCTCAATGGCACGCTCTGTTTACAATGATCATCACAGATATCTCGACACTTACTTAAACCCCTACAAGGGCTATTACTTTACAGGTAAGATTGAACGAGACGGATCAGCAAAGTCACGGAATGCACTAAAAAAGCTTAATTTTTTAAAGGTGATGGCGCCACTAGAGATAAGGATGGTTATATATGGATTCGTGGTCGCGTCGATGGTAAGAAGAAAGATGCACTATGCATGCAAAGGACCTCGTTTTAATTGTTTGTTTGTTATGTAGATGTTATTAATGTTTCTGGTCACAGACTATCCACCGCTGAAATTGAGTCTGCCTTGATTGTGCACCACTCTGTTGCTGAAGCTGCCGTTGTTGGTGGTCTTGATGATTTGACTGGCCAATGTATTCATGCCTTCACGACCTTGAAGCCTAACATTGAAGATTCTGAAGGTCTTGAAAAGGAATTAGGTTTACAAGTTAGAAAGGTGATTGGTCCATTTGCTACACCTAAACGTATCTATATCGTCAACGATCTTCCCAAGACACGTTCTGGAAAAATCATGCGTCGTATCCTTCGTAAGATCGTCAACGGAGAAGAAGATTCTTTAGGTGATGTATCCACTTTGGCTGATCCCTCTGTTGTCTCTCACTTGATTGACCGTGTTCATGCAAAGAACTAAGCGATTTCTTTTTTAAGCCCCATGCATATTTGCTCATTTCACATACCCAAAAAAAAAAAATAATAAAAACAGAAATTTTCAATTTGTATTCGTTTTGTTGTGATATTTTGAGAAAAAGATGTGTAGAAATTGTGAGCCAGGAACTAGTAATTGTTATTTGAAAAACAAAACACATTCTAGAATTTGAAAAACAAAACACATTCTAGAATTTGAAAAAGAGAAAGAACGTGGTATACAGTTGAACTCTCGACCGCTAAAACGTCAAGTATATCCTGGACATCTAAGGACTTGCTTTACGTTTTACGTTTTTAAATATGGCTAACTGTGAGAAGAAGTACGGTAAACTTAATATCATAAAGGTAGTTTCAAATCAAAAACTCCAAATAGATGCCTTTCATATCCTAGAAATAAAGACACATTATTGCCTTTGGTAGCTAATAATCAATCAATAAATAAAAGAAACAGAAACTACTGCCACTAGTAGAAATGTTAATTGAAATCAAACAAATACTGCTTTGACTATTTAAAGATGAAGCAAGATTTATAGCTGTTAGGCGTTGCGAAAGATAGCCCCATAAACCTTCAAGTTTTTGTTGAACTACATCTTTATATATATATGACATGTTTTTATAATGGTTGATGTAATAGCGTTTCTTTTCTTCATTTTTTCCCCCTTCTATATATGCAGATCCTAGATAAATAGTAGCAACAATGCCAGATTCATATACAATTACACAGCAAGGGTCAATTCCTTTTTTAACGAAGACAAGTCGTAGTAAAGAAAAGGCAAAGTCCATGTTGATTCATGCAATTAGAGAGTGTGTATCTCCGTTTAAATAGGCAGGGTGTAACCGAACGAAGTCAGAGGAAAAAAAGAAGGTTCATATATTCCTTTATGTTTCATGCTGCTTCAAAATTGGAACTTTTTATGATAAGGTTCTAGCAGGACCCAACCTTACTCGGCTTCATTGAAGTGCCTTGAGCTTATTTTCCCAGATTTGTAAGATTGACATGCTCTTTGTCAATTGTATATTGATTAAAGCAACGATCTATCATTGAACCTTTTTCTCGTCAATGGTTGAATAATGTTCTAAACAGTAGCACATGGTTATTGGTCTTTTATGCGCATCAATTACGATTTGGAGGCAAGTTAAAGTTGTAAACCTCAAATCCAAATGAAGGCGATTTCGTTGATTGCAATCGTTTTTGGATCTTCGCATTAAATGGCTGCACCTAAGTATGAGGTGCCTGTATTATTTCATAATATATTTGTCTTTATTTCGATGGCTCGTTGATAGATATCAAAGCTCACAACGAGGAAGCAGTGATTACCGTTTGTACCTGCGCTATGGATTGTTGCAATGGTGTTTAATGAATGAATGTTCACAGCATCTTTTTATATAATTAGTGTAGGTGAGAGCCCTCCTATGACAATTATTATTTCCTTATTGCCTTGATGGGAAAAATCATCTACATTTTTCTCTTGATGATCAAAACCCCACCCCGGATTTAACATCAACATCACTCTCCGCCCACTTGGTAATATAGTAGACCTCCTTTTTTTGTGCCCACTCCTCTTTTATTTTTATTTTTTTGTCTCTAATTCATAATGTCGAATCCTTTACGTATCTTTGTCCCTGTTAAGCGTGTTGTTGACTATGGTAACATGATACAGAAAGTTGTTTGTTCCTTGTGACTTAACCTTGTTTTTATATTAGCTGTCAAGGTACGTGTCAACCCAGCAAAGACTGATGTCGACCGTAATGTCAAGCACAGTATGAACCCCTTCGACGAAATTGCAGTTGAAGAGGCTGTCCGTATCAAGGAAAAGTCACCCAAGACCGAAGTTGTTGCTATTTCTTGCGGTACCGCCAAGTCCCAAGAAACTTTGAGAACTGCTTTAGCTATGGGTGCTGATCGTGCTGTTCATGTCGAAGTCAAGGACGATAGTACACTTCAACCTTTAGCTGTTGCCAAATTGTTGAAGGCTGTAGCTGAAAAGGAAGCCAACAAGCCTGATCTTTTCATTTTGGGTAAGCAAGCTATTGATGATGATGCTAACCAAACTGGTCAAATGCTCGCTGGTTTGCTCAACTGGCCTCAAGTAAGATAAAAGAATAGAAAAAAAAAAAAAAAAAAAAAAAAAAAAAAAAAAAAAAAAACTCAAAAATAACATGTTTATTTTATAGACCACTTTTGCTTCTAAAGTCGAAATTAACGGTAAGGACCTTAAGGTTGTACGTGAAGTTGATGGTGGTCTTGAAACTGTTCAAGCCCAATTACCTGCTATTATTACCACTGATTTGCGGTAAGGGATAGTTAATAAGCGTATATATGGGTGTCTTATTGTTTTCATCTATAGTCTTAATGAGCCTCGTTATGCTTCTCTTCCTAATATTATGAAGGCCAAGAAGAAGCCTTTGGTTAAATTTACACCTGAAGATCTCGGTGTTGATATTTCTCCTCGTATTCAAACATTAAAGGTTGAAGAACCTGCCAAGCGTGTTGGCGGTCGCAAGGTTGAAAGTGTCGATGAGTTAATTGATAAGTTGCGTAATGAAGCTAAAGTCTTGTAAAAGTTATATCCCCTTACACTAAATAAAAGAATTTGCTTGTGAATGTATAATATTTTTTTAACAACAACCCCCCAGGGAAAATTCTATAAAAAAAAAAATTTTTTTTTCTTGTTACTGAAATTTTTCTTTCTTTCATTCATAATGGCTAATTCCACGGCTGGTTCAGAACAAGGGTCTCCCAAGATAGTACCTGCTCCTATTCCAGAAGTCAACGTTTGGGAAGTAAAGAAGCAACCTGTGGCAACAAATAGTTTGAAAAATGGTAAAATAAAATCTTGTAAATAAAGTGAGGAAGGTATTGATAAAGTAGTGTAGACGGTGTTTGGCCTGAGCCCAAAGAAGTAGTTCAACAAGAAGATAAAAAGACGGTTAAACCACCAGTGGCATTAGGTAAAGCGAAATGGAAACCATTTACGCCTACTATCATTCATTCTACACCTGCTCCTACTCGCCGTAGTCACAACAACACCAATAATCGCTCTGTAAATGGTAATAAACATAAGAAGCCAGTATCTAAACAAGATAATGAACAAACAAACAATGAGAATACTACCACTACTTCTATCACAGCAGCTGCTACCACTGCTACTACTCCCACCACCACCACCACCACCTCTACTACTACTACTATTACCACTACTACTAATACAACTACTATTACCGCACCTTCAGAAAGACCCCCTAGACAATATAATACCAATTCAGAATACCGTCCTTCATATTACAACCAATATAACACGAATGGACGTGGTAATGGCATGAGACGTGGACGTGGTGGATATCGCTACCCTCGTTTCTTCCCCAGACCTAACCCTTCCGCATACCTAAACGTAGACCCCGAGACTCTCAAATCTTACATTTGTCAACAAGTCGAATACTATTTCAGCATTGACAACTTGTGCAAAGATGTGTATTTACGTAGTCAAATGGATTCTGAGGGATACGTTCCGGTTTCCTTAATTGCTGGATTCAACCGTGTGAGAGGATTAACATTCGACATGTCGCTTGTACGTAATTCACTAGAACTTTCTAAAATTCTCGAATACAAAAAAGAACAAGATGTGGTACGTAAAAAGGAGGGATGGGAACCTTGGGTGTTTCCTACCGCAGTACATGATGAAAACCTCTTTGAGGTGGATGATGATACGGTGGCTCACATCATGATTGTCACACAGCAAAAGGAGCAGCCTGTCGATTCCGAGAAAATCAATCAAGACTTGCATCAATATGAGAGTAAGAAAACCATAAAGTCAACAACACGGTTTTATCCCGGACAAAACGACAATAAACATGTAGGTTGGGTCTTGAGTAATCAACCTTATCATCCCAATCCCAATGACCCTGTTGTGGATAATACAGCTCATCCTTTTGATCATGATGTGCTGCGTGATAAAGAGTTTGTTCAACACAAGTATTACAAGTACCATGCAAAAGCCTTGAAAGAACGTAAACGATTAGGTGCTGGAAAATCCATTGAAATGAACACCTTGTATCGATTCTGGTCTCATTTTTTGCGTGATCATACAAATAAACGCATGTATAACGAATTCAAACGTTTGGCTCTTGAAGATGCCAATTTGGGTGATCGATATGGTTTGGAATGGCTCTTTAGAATGTACTCTTATGGGCTTGAAAGACGTTATCGTGAAAACTTGTATATGGACTTTCAAGATATTACCTTGATGGATTATGATCAAGGACATCTTTTTGGCTTAGAAAAGTTTTGGGCATACGACTATTATCGTAAAGATAAAAAGAAGAGAGAACTCGTATTCAAGGATCGCATTAAATCACTACTTGAGAAATACAAGACTATTGAAGACTTTAGAACTTTTGAAACCCCTGAAAAAGTAGAAGGTGTCAAATACACTGTCCCTGAATGTAAGTAACCTATCCGCTATCTTGATTTTTGCTAACAAGTTTATTATTAGAATCATCTAGAATAACAGCCGCTAAATATATAATAAAAAGAATATCCTTCTCTTCTTTTTACCCTACCACCTCTTTTTGTATGATATAAAAAAAAAGCAGCAAATAAAATTTCTTCCCTCAACTCTACTACTTGATCCCTATGTATAGACTGGCTATTGTGAAACTTTACATAGAAAAACGTGGCGTGTTATCTTCTAAATTTATCAAAATAAATTTTATCATATTGAAATAACATCAGTTCTTGGGCCCAAAAGGCTTAAGTTCTGCAGCTCTTTCAGTTTTTCTGTGGCCGCAGCTGGGCTGAAAATGTTAAGTGAGCTAATTAAGTAGTGCTGTGTCGTTGCCAAGACAAATAATTGCTTCACAACATGCTTGCATTAGGCAATGTACTTTATGGATTTCAGTGAAAGAACTAATAGGCAGCAAAACTGCTGTAGGAGAATTCTAGCAGCTCAATACAGGGTTTTGCATTTAATTGGTCATCCAAATAATTTTTAATTATCTTTTCGCTTTTTTCGAAAATCTATTTTTTTTTTTTTTTTTTTTTTTTCTACACAC
>JNEK01001127.1:0-29921 GCA_000697295.1 Mucor indicus B7402 | reverse complement strand
TAGGTAAAAAGATGATGTTTATTCATAATAAAATTAAACGATTTTTATATGTAACAAAATAGACTAAAACTTTCTAAAGTGCACTATTTTAGTTTGATTGAGTTTAGACGCATTTTCTTATTTCTTGTTTTAGGAATTGTTGGTTTAAATCTTCGTTTTGTTCTCTTATCGATTTTCATATTTTCCGGGCCATTTGTTGTGAGGTCCATCGGGTCGGGAATAGCAGTCCGGACCGGAACGCCAGATTTCTTTGTTGATAGATTATTATTGTTTTTAGTACCGACATGTCAACAAGCTTCCTTGGCTCAGTCGGTAGAGCGTCAGTCTCATAATCTGAAGGTCGCCAGTTCGATCCTGGCAGGGAGCATAATTTTTATATTTTTTCGATGAATTTCGTGAGACGTTTATTTGTCCCTGTTTTCGGTTTCCGTGGGTTTAATATATTTTTGACGTTTAGTAAAGGTATTCCTCTCTTTTATAAGCTACCACAGGGGCTCCTATAAGGAGAAAATAATGTTATATATGCAAGGTTATCTACTTCTAATGTCTTTTCAATGTAAACACTGTTTATAAGAGAATGATATTAAAAATGAACCATGGAGAAAATAGGCAATTCACAGTATTTTAAGGCAAGTAACTTTAAGAATATATGAAATTTGAGGGTGTAAAGTATGAAGCTTTTTAGCTTGATAGGCTATAATGAGTTCAAAGACGCCAAGGGAATCAATAGCATTGTTCAATATAGAAGAATATAGTATAGTTAGGACTCTTATAAATTACCTTGACAAAAAAACATAAGTTTCAAGCATCATATATTGGCACCAAGTTATAAGGATTTATGAGTGAGCTTGTTAAGAAATGCTATCGTGTTTGAGGATAGTTCATATAGTGATGATTTGCTTACAAGAAGAACAGGAGGTCTATCGTTATGAGGAATACTAAAACCCAACAATCATGCATAAATTGTAGAGAAGGGAATTAATGTAGTCAGTTAGAAACTCAATTGCTCATAAACTTAGAAACTAAGCCAGTTGTTCAGAGCATCGGTCAAGTGCTATACAGGTACTAGTTTTACAGGATTAAGGATATTTTTGTTATTCCTCTTCATATAATTATATCTACTATTTCTTTAATATTTATTTTGTCATTGCGATCTTGTTATTCTGTTTTGAAAGTAGTACATGTATAGCTGGGCTGTAGAACCGGCAAAAGGGTCTGTCAAAAGCGAAGACTGTTTGATAAGAAAGTTCGACAAAGAAACAAAAGGAGGCGGTAACGGATGCAGTATAGAGATGAGATTAAGCTTGGTTGTATTGAGCCATTTTTCATTTTAAAGCTGCATCCTTGAGCTTTGATACTCTTTGTGTTTTTTTTTTTTTTTTTTTTTTTTTTTTTTTATATATAAGGGCTTAACGGTATTATATTTACTTAGTTAAAGGTATATTGAGATATGAAAATTCTTTTTTCTATACTAAAAACTAATGTTCTAACTGCAGTTAGATAGTAGCAACGTTATTCAAAGGAATGAAACAAGTTTGTATGCGATTAATTTAGCTGTGAGCAAATGTTCATAACTGAGGTATATCGCGTGACTAAGGCTTCTTTACTACTTCACTATTGCCATTATTGATACTGACGCTGGTCCCAAATAAACTGCTATGATCAGGAAGAGAAAAGACAACGCGTTGTTTTCTTTATTGAATTGATTAGTACAAGCAGACAATAAACTTGTAGAAATATTTGAGATTTAAGTAGTATTTCTGTCTTTGCTTCTTTGCGTTTCCATGAGGGGGTCATTTTTCGCTTGAAAGTGTTATGTTCACGCGTGGCAGTAATGATAAAGACTTTATTTGTCATTGATAGTAACGTTGTAAAAAAATCATTTTGCTTTTTTTTTTTTTTTTTTTCAATCAAAAAATGATGAGCGAGTTATTAATACCTTTACATGTGAAATACATTCAATCTTTAGACAACAGAAAAGATGAACTTGACTATTGGTTAACGGAACACCTGCGTGTGAGTGGTCTTTATTGGGGGCTTACTGCCTTGGATTTGATGAAACACACAAATGCGTTACCACGAGACCAAGTAATTGCTTACATTCAAAGTCTTCAACTTGAAAATGGTGGATTTGCAGCCGATCGTCATCATGATGCGCATATTTCAAACACACTCTATGCAGTTCAAGTCTTGGTTGTTTTAGATGCACTCGAAGCCATCAATGTAGATAAAGTAGTAGAATGTAAACAAAAGAAGCACCATTTTTCTTGAAACAATAACTCATTTCTGTTTAGATATTCAAAGTTTAAGAAATGAAGATGGCTCTTTTTTAGGTGATCAATGGGGAGAAGTGGATGCACGTTTTGCTTATATTGCTTTGAACTGTTTATCGTTACTGAACCGCTTAGATGCTATCGATGTAACGAAAACTGTAGAGTGGATTTTGTTGTGCAAAAATTACGATGGGGGATTTGGTAATATGCCAGGTGCAGAATCACACGCAGGCCATATATTTTGCTGTGTAGCTGCGTTGGCAATTACCAACTCTCTTCATCATGTAGACAAAGAGTTGCTAAGTGGATGGTTATGTGAACGACAGCTTAAGAATGGTGGATTAAATGGAAGACCGCAAAAGTTAGAAGATGTGTGCTATTCTTGGTGGGTTTTGTCATCCTTATCTATGCTGGGTAATGTGCATTGGATCAATAAAGACAAGTTAATTCAGTTTATCTTGAGTGCACAAGATCCAGAAAATGGAGGTATCTCAGATAGAAGAGAGGATATGGTAGATGTCTTTCATACCTTCTTTGGTATTGCTGGTTTGTCGTTATTAGGGTATCCTGGTTTAAATGCAGTGGACCCTGTTTATGGCTTACCCAAGCATGTCATTTCTCGCCTTGGATTAGCACAAAGATACCGCAGTTAGATGAATAAAACTTGATTTATTTTTATACATAATGCATCTTCATAATGTGTAAGGGGGGGATATTTACAGGTATATATTTACAAGAAAAAAAAAAAAAGATTATTGATAGTCATCTATCCAATTTAAATCCAAAGCGCCCAATTGCCTAGCTTCAAGAATAATATGACGCACCATATCTTTCAACGACTCTTTTGTAATTAGTGAACCACCGTCATCTTCTTCAATAAAAGCCCAAGTAGGTAAATTTGCATTCATTTCAGTAAAAAGATGGCTTGAATTACGCGGAACAGCAATTTGTTCATATAAGCCTGTCAATTCTAAGTGAAAATTAATAACATTTTCTCTATTTTTCTCTCTCTTTTACCATTAATGACAAAGTGAATAGTTGAATTGGTATGGTCTTCGTATACATCATTCGTATTTATATAATCGCTTGAATTGTTGCCAGTTTCATCACCATGGTTGTTTTCTTCTTGAGATATTTCCATGGCTGTTAGGGGATATGCTTCCAATACACCCATTATTAATCGTTTAACAGTGCATTTTGTAGACCGTCTTGCATCTAATCGCATAATTTGAGGACAATAATAAGTAAATAACCATATTATTTGAGCAGTGACCCATTCACAGCGTTGTATTATAACCTGCGTCAAGTGTTGACACTCTCTTCCCAAAATCTCTATTGCTTCTTGAATCGGAACTTGAATTTGAGTTAATCCAGGTTGAACTGCATAATGTTGTAAAGTGGAAACATATTCTCCTGTCTCTACAATTCTACTATCATGTAATAAACTTGTATACGATAGGTTTAAATAGGTTAAATTTTTACAGTTGTTTGCCAGTTGAATTAAAGAAGAGGTGGTAACAATAATGTAAGGTAATCCTTTTGAGATGAAATCTGGATCTTGTTCTACTGTTTGCTGATAACGACGACTACGAATCATGACTGTTCTCGATATGTTATGGCTAGCGTCTGTTAGTCTTTTATAAAATTCATTGTCTTTCATAGCTTCTATATTTAACCATTTAGAAAACACATTAATCTTTTTTTTTGTTTGCTTCATTTTACCAATGGACTTTCCCGAAGATAAATCAATAGCACGTATCAAATCACCATAAAAGCAAGACATTTTATCTCTTGTAAGGGTTAAAATAAAAGTAGCCCACCGATAAGTGTCATTAATGCGAGGATGTGAATAAAGAACAGGTATAACACAGCGAGACCATTGTTTGCAAACAAGTGAAATAGTATATAAAGTTTTTTGAGATTGCAAAAGATATCTGAATATTTTCAAAAGTAATTCAGGAGGCAGTGAGACTGAGCTTTTTGTTGTAACTAGTGTATTTTCTTGTTCTTTAAATTTTTTATAGCGAATAGACACCATTAAAATATTGATAACCACCAAAAAAAGGCGAAAAGAGTAAAAAAAAAAAAAAAAAAAAAGGCCGATTCCTTTTATATACTAAAAATATATATAATTGTGTGTTGGTGTGACTTGGATGTTTTGAAAAATTCTACACAAATCAAGTTTCATCCCTTCTTTTTCCGGAAAGTAGCAGAATTTTTTTTAAACATGATTCACTTGCATACTGTCATTTTCATTATTATTGTTAAACTGAATCAAGAATATTCTTTACTTTATTCAGGCTATTATAGTTGAAAGATAATCAACTTATCATTGTTATTATCTTGATATTAGCAACTCCAAACAAACAAATAACCAATGCTCAAAAGAAGATCTTGAAATTCTAGCTTATATGGAAACAAAGAATTTTATCTTTCAGCTACAGTCCTTCTATTCATGGAATTTTATTATAGTAGCCTAAACGCCAAGGGATTACCATAAATACACTCCCATGAATTGGACGCACGTCTTCATTCGTTGTTTGCTTGTATAATTATGCTTTCCTTTCTTTGATATATCTACCACTTGCTAAGAAATAGACCAATAAAAAGCACAAAAGGAGGAAAAACTAAGTTTGAGCTCAGAGTGTATTCTAGTCATGTAATTACAAGTTGTGTGCATTCATTGACGATACCACTGGTGGGTGCATATATGATGTATCAACAAGAATAAATGTCTCATTCTTGATTTTGTGAAAAATAAAGTGCACATCATATATAAAAGTTTGCAATGATGGTCCGAAAATTTTTGTGAACAAGTCCCGCAAAACCAAGGTAAAAAAAAAAAAAAAAAAAAAAAATTTTTTTTTTGTTTTTTTTTATTTATCATGTCAAATAGTCAAGCACCACACGAACCACATCACCAAATACAAGCACAACACCATCAAATGTACCAACAACAGCCACAACTACATGCACCAAATACAACGGCTCCCGGCGCTCAACCTGTGTTTGATTTGGGAAAGTTTTGGATGGAAGAAATGCACAACGTACAAACAGTCGATACAGACTTCAAAAACCACCCTCTTCCTTTAGCTCGTATTAAAAAAGTGATGAAGACAGACCAAGATGTCAAGGTAAAAACAACAGTTTTATTTTTTATTTTTTATTTTTTTGAAATTGACATGGGTCTCATTGCCAACAAAAACTTTTTTTTTAGATGATTAGCGCTGAGGTAAAACAAAATTATTTTTTTTTTTTTGACAGGTTTTTTTTTGCATTGTATTAAGATATCATTGGCTATTATTATTATAGGCTCCAATCTTATTTGCTAAGGGATGTGAAATCTTTATTACAGAATTAACAAAAAGAGCATGGTAAAGCCAAAAAAAAGGACCGTTTTTTTTTGTGAACGAGACACTTAGCAGGATTATATATAGGGTACATGCTGAAGAAAACAAAAGAAGAACGTTACAAAGATCAGATATTGCAACTGCTATTACAAAAACAGACATGTGTGATTTCTTGATTGATATTGTACCAAGAGAAGAAGCGAGATCATCTACAGGTCATATTTATGACCAAAATGTTGCCGCTGTGGCTTATAATAACGGTTATTATCCATCTCAATATCCACCTGCAAACACAACTGCAAACCCTGCTTCTCAAATGGATCCTGGAAGCTATTACTCACAGTTACCTCAGGTAATAGAAAAAAAAAAAAAAAGACAAGATGATAAACTAAACAAGAATTATAGTTTACAACAGACCAAGTTCAACAATATCAAATGCTTCAGCAATACCAATTGCAACAGCAACAACAGCAACAATCAAACTACGATGATGAGCAACAACAACAACAACAACAACAGCAACAACAACCAGAAACCGAATAAACAGATAGTTTCTTTATCATTAGACAGCAATTATGTTTATTAGATCTTCCTATATTACATATAATAAAAATAATAAGAGTAGGCTTAAGAAGGATTTTGATGCAATATCAGTAAATAATAAAAGGCATCATAGCTCTTGATAAACGCTGATTAGCCGACTACCCTTCTTCACTTTGGGGCTAAACTTGGTTTTTATTAAAACCAGGTCTATGATAGGAAGAGCGGATCTACTATAATTGGTTGCTTATTTTATGTCGTGATTGAAAAGAGTAGCTATATCACCATCTCTTAAAATTAGCTTGGCTAGAGATAATCACGGTGGGCAGCATAATAAGAAAAAGAGGGTGAAAGTATACGCGTTTAAAAGAAGTTTTCTTGATGCATTATCTATTAAGAATTTTTGCTCAAAGAACCAGAGGTGCAACTGTTTTATTATAATAGTCCAGCTTATCTTTTTCATGTGTATATAACGGCATATGGAATGAATATACTTATTAAACATATGTTGTTTATTACATACCTCGATATAACCATTAGAAGACGTGTCATCTGACAATATTTCTGCAATTGCATACAGGTCAATCAACACGTTCTGTTGTTTGAAGCTATATTATTTTCCTAAGTTTTGTTAAACGTTTGCTTTACTGTGTTGCCAAATCCTAAGCATGCATTACACCTCTTTTTAAACTTAGAGAAAATAAAATCAAATCTTTTAAAGAATCAGTTGTCGTTTAGAAATCAATTGAAACAAAAAATGATTGGGTAACGCAGCCCCAATTACAAACATGCTGTGAAAACCGGATACACTTTTTTAAACTTTTGTGACCCGATTGATGTTGCCATGCTTATCAAAAAAAAAAAAAAAAAAAAACTGGGTTTCTTTACACATAGGTAGCACAAGAAAGTGCCTAATCATGTTTTGCATCTTGATTGCGCCATTCTCGTTTCATAGCGACCGTATCTATGTCTGATATTTGACGTGATAAGAAGGGTCTTTGTTGCATTTATTTTCGCATTTTTTTCACTTTGTTTATTCTACCGAAACGAGGAAAAGGCTAGATTTTGGCGTGAGAAAAATACATCTGGAAATGTAACCGTGGAAAAATGATTAAAATGATAACCACCGACGGATTCACTATATTACTATAAATGTCAAAAATCTTCTTTTTTAATGGAGAGTGTAAATGCAATATTCACCGAAAGAAAGGTGCTATATGGTGCGTTCCAGGCGCAACATAGCTATAGAGTATTCTCATTGTTATCATGACTAATAAAATAAGAGATTTAGTATCTATTATCTATACTAATTTGTATAAAAGCAACAAGTGATTTAAAATACCGTGTTTTTTTTTTTAAAAAAAAAAAAGTTTTTCTTTTCCTTTATCTCAACCTCATGTCTCCATTCAGCACAACAAGAAGCTATGCGCCAAAACCATTTGTTTTTGATTTAACAAGTGACACCGCAACAATTCCTACTGAGGAAATGTTTGATATCATGAAACTGGCTACTCGTGGTGATGATGTTTATCAAGTAATACATAAATAATCAATACAGACAGTAAAAGACTTATTTTATCATTAATCATAGACAGACGATGACTGCAAAGCTTTAGAAGACTATGTTGCTGAGATGCTGGGCCATGAAGCAGGCTTATTTTGTACAAGCGGTACTCTATCAAATCAATTAGGCCTTCGATGCTTGTTATTTCAGCCTCCTCATTCCGTGCTATGTGATTCTCGTTCCCACGTTTTTAATTATGAATGTGGTGGTATAGCTTATCATTCTCAAGCTAATGTAGTTCCTGTCTTTGCTCAAGGCAAATACATGACAGCCGCCGAAGTAGAAGCTCGTATTAACAAAGATACCCTCTGCGGTGCTCCTACGAAAGGTAGAATTAAATTGCATTTTATATCTTGTTTATTCATTGTTTTATTTAGTGATTTCACTTGAGAATACAATGAATGGTACTATTATGCCTCTTGAAGAAATAATAAAAATACATGATATCGCACGCGCGAACGGCATCAAGATGCACATGGACGGTGCCCGTCTCTGGAACGCCAGTCAAGAAACAGAAACACCACTTTATGAATACGGCAAATACTTTGACACTGTCTCTGTCTGTCTATCAAAAGGCGTAGGTGCACCCATCGGTTCAATGTTAGTAGGATCCAAAGAACTCATCACACGCGCACGCCATCTCCGTAAACTCATGGGTGGTGGATGGAGACAAGCTGGTATGTTAGCAGTCGCAGCACGCCATTGCATTAATACAGTCGTACCAACCATGAAACAAACACATGCCCTTGCGCGTAAATTAGCGACCCATCTAGAATGCTTAGGCGTTCGTCTACTTTTACCCGTTGACACAAACATGCTCTTCATTGACACAGCAGACGCAGGATTTAATACTTTGGAATTGGCAGATAAACTTTTGGAACACAATATTAAAATCTCTGGTACTCAGGCGACGACAACACGTATCGTTTTACACTATCAAGTGACAGAATCTGCAATTGACACCTTTATAGAAGTGTCAACCGCTTTATCAGATGCCAAGAAAAAATTAGGATTCATCTTGGAATTGAATAAACAACAAAACTTATTAACAACAACAACAACACTTAGCAACATTTACCCATCAGTAAACTAATTTTTTTTTTTTACAAACCTGTCAAAAAAAAAAAAATCTTTTTAATTTTGTGCAACCCTTGGCAATATTTTTTTTTTTTTTTTTAGCAATAAAAAGGTTTATTGAAATGAATAATATGATGAAATGCGATATGTATATACAAAAAGGTCTTCTTTTTTTAAAATAGAATGTATTTGAAGAATAAGATCCAGCTCAATGAACAAAGGAAAAAGTACACAAAGCCATAAAAGTAATTGGCTTTCAATCGAACGAGTGTCTGTTGCTGTGTTTGACAGGCCTTGCTTTCTTGACGATAAACTTCCCGACCCGATTTGTTCAATATTGAGTGATAGATAGTTTTGTCTATGATAGATAACACGATACCAGCCATCACAGCCAATGAAGCAATGGTAATAAAGAATACTATCACACCGTCGTATCCTTTATGCGGGTCGGCGTCTTGTAACGAGCCTGTAGCAATGTCGAATAATGCAGCCCCAATATTTGTACCAGATTTGATAAAACCCATACCAGTTCCAATCAGAGACATGGGTAGGATAACCGGAACAGACGAAACGAGTCCAACTGGACCAAGTGACAGACTGACACTAAATAACAGCATACCGAGAATAGGTGGAGCCATTGTATATTCTAATAATAACATAGACAATAACATGGCCAATCCACTACCCACCACTATTATTAAGGTCAATATATTACACTATGCTTTTCATGAAGGAGAGACTTACTCATCCATGTACGTTTTCCAAATCGATCCACACAAACACCCAAGAAAGGCATTAATACAACAGGTAATACTTGAGCAACACTAGCTGTGGCTGCAGCATGAGCGTCACTATAATTAAATCTAAGTTTTACAAATTCACTAATTTAAACAAAGTCAGTAAGACAAGTGAATGACAAATCAATTTGAAAAGTAACCTGTTAATATGAAGAAAGCAGCCCCATCCACCGCCTAACAAGAATTCCATAGAGGCAATCAACCAAAAAGAGTGTGGAAGATACATGAGTTTAGACCACCTAAAGGATTTTTTTCTTTTGATTACTTCGATCTGTTTACGACAACGCACTTTTGATTTAGCTACGGCATTTAATAGCGCGATATAAATAAACGTAATGATCATTGAAAATATACACAAACTGGCAGAAAACTAGTACTATTATTAATATCGTTATGACCAAATGTAATTATAATTACCCATAGACCATAGCCGTACCAACCAGTCCAGTTAGCTATTGGAATAACAGTAGCTTGTGCACAAAATGAAGCCTATATCACTATGTCAATTAAACCTGTAAGAGTATTTTTTAAAAAAAAAAAAAAACGTCGTTACCAATCGACTAACTGTCAGCATGAGAGCAACAACAGCCGCAAGACTTCTGCCTTTAAACCATTGACTCAAAATTGTTTCTTGGACAATCACAACTGTTCCACTTCCAATACCGTACAAAACTCGACCAAACACCATAGTATATAAGCTCTTTGATGATGCAGATGCCGCCACTAATACATTACCTGAAGTAATCAGTAAGGTAGATAACAGTGCGCCGGGTATAGTGCCAAATGCATCAATGAATATACCACCAAGCACAGGTAAAATCGTATTTACAATAGCCACACTGGACTGGATTACGCCATATTGAGAATTCGATATGCCAAACTCCTATTAACTATCGTTTTAATAAAATGCGCTTGTTATCCTGATGCCACTATCGAACCGTTTTGATGGTATTCTTCATAGCACCCAAAGTATGAGCAGCAAAATGACTTCCCACTAGATAGATAGAGTTTAGGGCGAAAGAAACATACTTAATCAAGTCATCGTACCGGCTAAAAAGAGAGCACATAGTAAAGCAATACACTTGTACTCCCATTTCTGTTGAGATAAAAAGCAATGTTCTTCATTACCTGTAAATGAAGGCAATTCAGAAGGATTGGAAGAACAACATTGCTTTTTAGTGGAGCAGCAAGTTTGCTTTATATCTGTAGAACAACATGCTTTGTTCTTATGTATCAATGGTGTTTGTTCATCCATGACGGGTATGATATAATGTAAAAAAAAAAAAAAAAAAAATAAACGAAAATTAAAAATGGTTTGGTATAGGAAACAGGGGCCAATTAAACTAATTTTAAATCTGATATAGAAAAATCATGCCTGAAACATCCACTCAGATCTTTTAGTGCACTTTGAAAATCTGATAATCACATTTTTTTCTTTTATTCAAGCATCATATTTCGGTACTTTTTTTGATCTTTTAAGAGCTCCATAAATACCTTATAACGACGTTCATTGATCTTTCTAACATGTTCATCCTTGTTGGGCAAAATGGTGGATCCTGCACGACCGAGGCGTACCATGATTTCCCACAAATCGGTGTACGCACCGGATGCCTTCACGCCCAAGAATGCAGCGCCAATGACTACCGCACCTTCAATAGACTCTGGCAAAATAACTCTACATTGTGTTGTGTCCACTAAAATTTGAATGAACAGCTCACTTTTACATAATCCTCCAGACATACACAGCGTATCGATAGTATATCCTTCCTTATTGAGTGTTTCAATAATATGCCGCGTTTGACATGCAATTGCCTGTAGAGTGGCTAAATATTTGACTGCCAAATCATCAACACTCTTATCCAGCGAAACACCTACCATCATACCGCGCAATGTGGGATCAGCCAAAGGAGATCGGTTACCATGAAAGTCAGGATAAATATGTAAATCATGTGTCACTTCATCCACGTATTTCAGTCCCCGTTCTTGCTGCAGTTTCTTCAAATGATCCGCCAAGAAATCAAACAAATGTTTGAACCCCTCCCTACTTGTCAATGCCTGTGCTTCAGCATACGCAGGATGTGTTTGCACCATGAAATCAATGAGCTGTCCTACCGATGATTGACCGCCTTCTGCACAGTACATGTCGGGCACCATGACCGAACCATATGGACCCCACACGCCAGGCACAAAAATAGGCGACGGTGACATAGCAATATGACAACTACTCGTACCACAAATAATCGCTAATCGGTTCAATGATCCACTACTTTCTGACTTGTTCAAGATGGTTTCGCGTTCGTGCTCGTCTGGTGTTGCGCCTAATGTAGCCAATGCGCCCGCATAGGCATCGATCACTGCTGAACCAACGGGAGTACCTTCCACTAATCCCAGTTCATGAGCGGCTTGTCGTGATAAACCTCGTTCAATGGGCTCGCCAGCGCCTAATACATCTTCTTGTCCCAACTTACCCAATAACGACTGCAGAGTAGAATGCTCATCGAGTAACCCGATAGCTTCAAAAAACGTAGCATCCCATCCCTTTCCAGCGACATAGGAACACTTACATGTCAACGAACACTTGGATCGCGCAAACGAGTCTGTGGCGCGGTGCGTCAGGTAGTCAGGAAGATCCATCAAATGTCCAATCGCGCCCCATGTCTCTCGTGGCATGTTTTGCTTCAACCACAAGATCTTGGGGACTTCCATCTCAGGGCTGATTGTTTTCCCCACATAATCAAGCACTGTATGTTGCGTGGCATTAATGCTGTTGGCTTGTTCAATCGCACGATGGTCAGCCCAAAGAATCACGTTATGATAGTGGTCTGTAAATCCTGAGAGTGCATCGACGGACTGTGGTTGACCTTGTTTGTTGAGGACGACCAACGAACATGTAGCGTCAAAGCCGATACCCTTGATATGAGAGCCGTTGAGTTTGGCTTTAGCAAGGATGTTTTTCACACAAGTACATATACTAGACCAGATGTTGTCGGTGGATTGTTCGTAAATGTTATGTTTAGGATTGTAGGTGGCGATGGGTTGTACGTCAAGGCTAACAAGGTGCCCCTTGATATCGACAATTGCAGCACGAGCAGACCTTTTGAATCTTCAGAAAAAAGAATATAACTTTTTGTGTTTTGTTAATTACCCTGTGCCTACGTCTATACCTATAAAGTATGAATCTTCTTTTGCCATTAGAGAGGAATGGGAAAAAAGAAACAGACACGGAAAGTTAAAATAGAGTGCATACAAATATTCCTATTGGTTAAAATAGTCCATTTTAGAGCCGCCCGCTTCCGAAGCGTATTGGCTCTTGATTAGAGGTTACTCGTTGATACAATGAGCAAACTCTTTGGAAGGAAGGAAATGTAGTTTTAAAAGTCATTGGCGTGATTATAAAGAAAAACACGAAATTGAGGATCTGACATTGTAACACACCCAAAAGTGACTTTTGGTGTCCCTCTATTTGTCTATTAGTCAAAGCTTGGCTTAAGATAGCATGAAACGTGGTTTGACTTGTATAAATTGTATATTCGACAATGTGAAATTTAAGTAAGCCGATCATCAGCGATTATAGTTTTGTAGTTTAACAATCCTTATTAAACGCCAAGTAGTAAGGACTAAAGTATAACCTACCACCGTCTTAGTCTCTGCAAGCTTTGAAAAGTACTAGGGGAATTTTATTGACGCGCTACTTTTTACTCTGCTATCTCTTACACTCAAAAATAGATTTGTAGTTGAATTAATTTTTATACCCCCTTAATGCTATTCATCGTATTAGCCAATAAAAATATCCCATTTCTTCAATACAATTGATTATAACCCAAGGATGCACAGCCAAAAGTAGATCTTATATAACTATTTGAAATGACTTGTACTTTCGTTTATTCTTTCTTTTTTTTTTCTACATTGTTGTATAAAATGAATTCTTTCTTGAGAAATATAGATAAACCTCATAAAATTGCATCTATTGTTAACGCATTAACAACTACTGGTTTGGTGCTCTACTACATAGGTAATATCAGCAATACAAGTGTCAAATCATACAAAAGAAGACACATCTGCTATGAATCAATTCCTTTTTCTGAAGGAGAATATCGCTATCTAGGTAACCAAAATCTCCAAAATGGTTCAAACAAAATCTAAAGAAACTGAATATAGGTCATCTTCCACGTTTAAGAGATAATGCAACACAAGTGGTGATAGAGTGGCATAAGCACTATGGAACATTAATCATTGTAAAAAGGGGCGTTCAAAATTGGGTATTGATTGGAAATGCTAACGCCGCTCATGAAGTATTCGAAACACATGGTACTTCAATTTCTGGATGGCCCCTTTTCTCATTTGGCAGTGGTATCGTTAGAGAAGGAGGAAGGTGATGTATTACCAATAGCGTTTTTATGGTTTTTAAAAGTCTGACAGATCTATCTTATTAGAGGTATTTTGTTCAATAATTACGGCATCATGTGGAAGAGCATCCAGACAGTCGCTTTGAATATTCTCGTGCCCTCAGCAGTACAAGGTTTTCATGATACTTTATGGGCGAAATCAGAAAGATTCGTGAATCACTTAATTAATCAAACAATTGATCAGAGAGAAAGCTACCCTCTTTCTTATGTTCGTTTGTCTGCTCTAAATATTATGCTTAATGTCGTCTATGGAGCTTCTTCTCTGAAATCCCCTGAAGACCCGTTTGCATATAAAAAACTAATATGCATTATAGAAAGAGGTACAAAACTAATTGGGATTTTCGAAGATATTACTGCTTATTCATTAGCACTCTCTTTCTTGGACGTAATATTCGGAAAAGAGCGTAGGATGAAGAGAGTTCGGAACACTGCAAGCTATACATTCTCACAGCTTGCTGTGGATGCTCGAAAACGAAATGAAGACAGCTTGACTAAAAAGATTGATAGAGTTAAGGATGATCTTGGTCTTGATGAGGGAAATGCCACAACGATCTTAAGTAAGCAGTTAAAGTATATAACTCAATTTGAAATCACTAACATTGGTTTTCAAGATGAAGAGCTTCTTATTGGCGGTATTGCTGGTACCCCGTCTTTCGACTTCATTGGATGCTGGTGGTGATTCTTGGTCTGCTCTTGGTTCTGGTGGTGTATTGACAGAAGTGAACATTGCAACTTTCTTGACATTCAGCAAAAGCTGACTAACGAGATAGATAGCTTCATTGGCTCTAACATGCGCTCATCAACATTGGAAGATAGGTTCTAGCTCTCCTATTACAACGCTTTCCAAAAAGAGTGTCTAACCTTGGCTGGAAGGTCTGGGTAAACTTTTGAAACTTCACCGTGCTGGGGATAGCGGATTGTAATTGTTGCTCTTGTACGATTTAGACCTGCAACCTTTTTCGGCGTTCCCAAGAAAGCAAACAAAGACGGTAGAGTATATATAACGTCACGCATCGTGCGCGTTCATTCATCTGCCTTTGTTTATTTTAGTGATCTATAAAGATTACTTTATCCCCAAGGGAACCATACTGGACAGCAACTTACATACGTTCCGTTTGGATCCAAATTGCTATTATCAGCCAGAAGAGTTTTTTTCCTGAGCGATTTTTAGACAACACAAAGACTTTATACGTATATATAGTAATGGCCAAGCAAGCAACCGTGACCAATGTGTATTTGGGTGGAGTAGACGAACTTGCCCTGGTATTGCGTTTGTGTGTTCGTTAGATGTAATGTCAAACACTATCTAACTTCTTCTTTTTTTTTTTCTTAGGCCGAAAGTGAGCTATTTAACGTGTCACCAAACTCTTGTCACGCTGTATCATTGAGCCTCTAGTTTCACCAACTAGTGAGAGTCTTTACTCTGATTTAAACAAAATCAAAGACACGGGGACTGTTATCTATCCTGCAGATGTTAAAATACAATTGTCCAACGTAAAAATATACTTACTGTAAATAAACTTCTTTTTTCATTTGCGATCTCCCATTGACATTGCATGCATGTATATCCAGATTCGAAGTTTAATCTATTAGGTATGGCAAAAACTGGAGAGTTTCACGCACAGCTGCTTTAAACATGCTGTCAACACCAGCAGTGCAAGGGTTCCGGGAGGTCTTGTGGAGAGAGTCAGGGAGATATGTAACTCACTTGATCGAGCAAACAGCTTTACATGGAGAAATTGACCCATTACATTACATTCGACTGTCGTCTATCAATATTATGCTGACTATGAATTACGATATAACGACCTATAACTAAACAAAAGATCTGTTTTATAGAAAGATTATCGATATTGTGGAAACAAGCATGAAATTTGTTGGTCTCTTGGAGGATATTAGTTCATTTTTGCCTGTTATGTCGTTTCTGAATGTACTATGTATTTAGAAAAGAGAACAAGATGCAAAAAATTTTGGTATGAAACTGGTCTTCCTATGCTTATAAAGCTTGTACTTTCACAGGAAAAAATCCAAGAGCGTGTCATCGCAGCGCGCGTAGCCTGGGGCTTTTTCTTGAACTGTGAAAAAAAAAAAAAGATATACGAAAGATCAGTTATCAGCAATCCCTCGGTGTTGCGCCGAATGTGTGAGATAAAATACAGATATTAAGATGGACCTAGTTCTCCCTACTATAATGTGGTGTTTTAACAAACTCTCATATATGGATTAAATATTGCGAATGAACTACTATTTGCAAAAAATTTCCAAATTTAGTAAAAAATATTAATTTTTTGAATAATTTTTTCAAATTTATAATATTACTTTTTTTTTTTTTAGAGCAGCACCAGTTGTGATGGCACTACTTAGCAGTTGCTAAATTAGCATTTTTATCTAAAAAATTATTCACTATAACTAGGCCCTAGCATAATATACCATACACGAGTTTTCAGTCTTTGGAGGAAGGTTTTAATTGATACATTTGACAAGACGGATTGAAGTTTTATATTTTAACATGACTAGAAAGCTATATAATATATTAGAACGTGCACATTCGATCTCAAGTCGTTTGTTTGATCTGACTCTTTTAAATAGCCATTTTAAATTATAGTCCTGAACTTGTCTAAAATTTAACTATAACATTTGACAATTGATGTCAAAGTTCAATTAAAAAAACATTAAAAATATCAAAGCTTATAGCTAATTTTCAAAATAAGGAAAGTCTCTTTTCACCATGTATAGCGATGGCAAGTCGGAGAAATTTCAGAAGTTAAACTTTCTTTTTGCAGAATACAATTCGAAGTAACATGTTCAGCTTTCAACTTTTGACCTGTTTTCATATACCGCTAGCTAATAAAAAGTGGTTGAACCTTCACAACTTGCGATAATAATCGGAAAAATAAGAGTTTAACTTCACAAGAATTTCGATTGACAATCACAAAAAAATTAGCGTGATTAGGTTTTTTTTTTTTATTTTATTTTTATAATTTAACAAAAATCCCTTGAACCTTGTTGCTCCTTTTGAGTCTTGAAATAAGAACAAAGAAATATTCTAACTATTAATAGATATAAACCATAGAAAAATATAATTATACATAGGTTATAACAGGATATTGCGGATCAATATTATGGGATGCCAGAGTTGTATTGCTATCGAAAAACTGCCTTAAATCAATCGCGAATTTTGCTTTGATTGCATAAAACTGCCCTGATTTTCGGGCTTCCATAACTGGGTCATTGAATTATTACTTAAAATAGTAATTTCTTTTTTCATGTAGAAGCTGCCATTTTATTATTATTATTATGATCTACCACACTAATGACCTCTTTAGTGATTTTGTTTGTTCAATTCTATTCGTATGATTTTCACCATTTACTTGTTCTCATTTACATTTCGTTTGTTTAGTTGCTTATGCATAATATTTCATGCAAAATTTTTCTTTATTTGTATTATACTTATTGACTCTTTTACAAAGATTTTAGAAAGAATAACCCAAATATAAGTACGGTTCCACCATGGTCATTTTTCTTTTTTTGAGAATTAAGGAAATTAAGCAATCTTTCGCTAATTCCCAATGTTAAAATGCGGAACCAGTTATTACGTCTTGAGCAACGAATTCTAACTAATGATCAAGTAGTCAAAAAACATAGACTCATCAGGATATTATAACTATTTGGGATACTTGAGGCAAAGATGGTGCAAATGCATGTTGTCTGCTGTTGCCATTAGCATTTCTTTTTCAGCTCTATCCCAATTATACTTAACCCTATATTGTTTATGCCTTTAAATAAGGTAAAGGGTAAGCTTCTCAACTCTTGATATTCAGGTTATCCACAAGGCTATTATTTCGAAACATAGTCAAAAAGAAAAGCTAGAAAAATGCGTTAATTGTCTTCCAGCACCGTGTAAAGAATGCTTGGCTTGTGGAAAACACTACTAAGCTGTAATTTTGCATGACTCATCACCACCAAAAAATCACTTGATTTTTTTAATTTAAGAATAGTATAGTGCCGGACTTGTCCCGGATGATGTTGCGGGGCATCATAACGATTTCAGCCTCATTTTAAATTGAGACAAGTATATTTCTTCCCGAATTTTCTTTTTATTCAAACAACAATGAGTATCAATTGGGTAATGCTAACACAGGATGGCAAAGCGCCTATTCCTTTGCCTCAGGAAAAAATGTTCTTCACTCAAAGCGACGTAAAAATGGTATTAGACTGTAACGATAGGTATAGAGCTTAAGATTATAATAATAGAAAGGTTGTTAATCACGCATTATTATCACAGTGCTGGTGGATATCCAGGAAATTCAGAGTAAGATACACTATTGATATATATATACGCACTACTGATATACTAACCGTTGTGTCATTTTATTTTATTTTTTTTTTTAAAAAAAGGGGTTTCTTTGAGTCAAACAAAGGAACAGTTATTTTATCTAATCAAAGAGTAAAGAGATATAGTGAAAACAATTTTATAATATGCTAATATTCACTAATTATAGATTATTTACTTGGCCGATAATACCACTGACTTCAAGAACTTGAATGTACCTATTTTAAATTTCAAAAACTGGAAGTTAGAACAACCTTGGTTTGGAGCGAACTACGTTTCAGGCATAGTTCTACCTGTAAGTATCCCATTTATCACAAACTCGATAATTATTAAACACTCTAAAGGTCCCTGGTGGTGGTTTAACAAAAAATAGTCAATTAAAACTAACATTCACGGAAGGAGGTAAGATGACACTAGTTGTAATAAAAAAACGATGATTTACCGTCTTTTGTAGGTGCTATTGAGTTTACAACAATTTTACGTAATTTATTAGAAAGAGTTGGAGAAACAAATGAAATCCCAAGAGAATATGAACCTTTACCAACCTATCAAGAACAGAGCTCAAGTACTACTACTACTACTAATCGCGATCCACCACCACCTATAGATGAACTACCCCCACACTATTCTGCTTAATAATACCTTCCATCATGATAAAAATAAATATATAATAACATATTTTATAATATATAATGTATACATTTAACCAAAAGTTGATACAATATGAGCTAATTGAAGTAAGCCTCCAGAAGAAGCAGGTTTTCCATCTCCAGTATTACCACTGCCACCACCCTTATTATTGTCATTATTTTCATGACTATTGTTATGAGGTGGTGTTCTATCATCCCGCTTCTGTGAACTATGATTATTCACAAACTCGTCATGTTGTCTTTGATCTGGGTGAAGCAAAGTATAAGGAAATTGTTGCACATTTTGTTGAAATCTGGTAAAAGTCAACGGTCGATGCTGATAAAATAATTTATTACTGCTGTTGTTGTTCTCATCATAGTGGGTATCATTGGCTTTTTGAAAAGAAGGTAAAGAGGTGGTTGAAGATGAACGAGATAAGGAAGTGGTTGGTGTAGGCGTGGGAGATGGTTCAACAATGGTTTGAAGTGGTTGTGATATTGGCGGTGTTGTGGCTGTGATTGTTGATTTTTTTAAATTTGAAGGAGTTTTAGCAATTGAAGATAAAGGTAGTGGGAAATTAAACCTGACAGGCTTATATCTTTCAACTGGGTTATCATTCACATTCTTCAAGGATTCATGGTAATTTGATAAATGTTGATCGATCGTCAATGGTGGCTCTACACGTACTGGGTCTGAACGAATACGATGATGAGCGTGTAATCTAGGTCTTGGTCGTATATCTTCAACAAGGCCTCTTTTCTGTGATCTTCTTGATTTTGGAGACATATGTGTTCTATAATGCTGCATCATATTATCTTGTCGTGAAAACCTAGATTGACAACCTGGAAATAAACAAGGAAAGTTCTTTTCACCTGTATGAATTCTATTATGTCTGGCCAAATGCCCACTGTACACAGAAAATTATTAGTGTGATCAGGTTGTTATGGTAACTAAAAATAACTTGCCTGGTTGTAAAGCTTTTATTACAACCCGGTTCTATGCAGTGATATTTTCTCTTTGACTGTTGAGAATCTTGTTGCCATTCTTCAGTTGAAGTGAAAGAAGTGGGAGAGTTGTTATTTGGTGGTTCATTATTATTATTCTCCTCATTAGAATTTAACAAACTAACTTGTCTACCAGATGCATTTCTCACAGACAATAAACTGTCATTCATTTTTAAATGCACTAAAAAAAAAGAAAGATATATTGGTGAAAAAAGGGTAAAAAAAAAAAAAAAAAAAGGTTTCAAAAAAAAAAAAAAAGATCAAATGAGGTTCCTCCGTATCCTGAGAAGAACGTTTTTTTTTTTTTTTATCTGAAATTGAATACCTTCCGCGGGACGGACCCTTTCTGAAGAAAGATTTCTCACTTGTTTAAAACATTATGTTGTGCAACCATGTTCTTCCATGTGTGTGTGTATATCCATTAGTATTCAAAGAAATGCACTTTCACAACAGAGAATATTTTCAGTAAAAAAACATGTGCCTTTCGCATTTACGCAATAATAAAATCAAGTTTTTATTCCTATTGCTATGTGGTTGCAGTTGTTTATTATTACATATTACATAAGGAAAAGGGAGAAATCGTCATTTGACTCTATTGCTGCGATAATCACATAAGCCACTAAAAGCTCAAATCCTATTATCCTTAGGTAAGATTAAGAAGCACTGTTTCAGGTATAAATTATTGCGGGAATCGTAATTTCATTTAGGGTTGGAGGTAATCTTTGCCACTACTATCCATAAGTATATAAAGCTAATTATGCAAGCCACTAGTTTTTCAGTATTTTAGGAATTGGGTTTTTGCATTGAGGACGTGATAAATGTATTATGGGCCTGTTGCAAGAAAAATAGATTTATACGATTACCTAATGGATGTGCTGTATTACATAATAAATAATTCGTCCCTAGTTGTTGTAGTAAAAGGCAACAAGGTACAAAAGAAATCATCCTATTACTTCTATGTTTATTTTGGCCCTGAAACTTATATAAAATAATCCCTCTAGTCAATTAATTCTTTCATTCTAGTTTTTGTGTAGTTTTGTCTCCTCTTGTGTTGTTAGTAGTGTCTACTAATGTATTGTAGTTGCTATATCGTTCTGACTCAGGTTTTATATTATTATATATAAGTGTTAATGAGTAATACATCATTCATGAGAATCAAAGCATATTATAACTTCAAAGCTTGGAATAACGCATGGTCCAACGACGTATTTTAATTACTACTCATTTAAATTGGACTAAGCACCTATTGGTAGAAAAATTACCCATCCAATCATATTTAAACTTTTCACCGCACCAACGATATCGTTCAAAACAACAGTAAGGTACAATTTGTTCTTTAAAGAACTATTCTATTTAACCAATACAAATTATGATTTCATATTTAGTGTTATTATTTTCTCTTTTTTAGTGTCATTGTTTTTTTCAGTTTGTCTTCTATCCATAACAAATAAAAAAGAAGACTGTCTGTCTGTCATATGAAAGTTTCCTTTAACAAATCATATCTTCATCTTTATCTGATCGCTCTCTATTTCATTTGTTTGATTTCAAATCCCGGGTCTTTTTTTTTTTTTTTTTTTTTGTTTTGCAGCGGGGTGTCCCTGTTTAAATTCGGGAGAAACCTCCACAATTTCTTTTTTGTTTTTTTTTTTCTTCTCTTTAACAACCCCTCTCTTTTTATATATCATGTTCCCTTCTCAACAAATTGCTAAGAAGAACTTTGTCGCCCCTTCTCCCGCTGGTGATGTTGCTGCTCCTCCTACTGGTGCCAACCTTTATGCTCGTTTCGCTTTCGCCGGTGCTATTTGTTGTGCTATCACTCACGGTGCCATGTAAATATTTTTTTTTTTTTTTTTTTGTAAGGGACTAAAAATCTGAAAACTAACCATGTTATTATAGGGTAATGATAAGAACACAATATTTGGATATTTTTTTTAAAAAAAAAACTAATGTTTATAATCATAGACTCCCGTTGATGTTGTTAAGACTAGAATTCAATTGTCTCCTGAAGTTTACAACAAGGTAAAATAGAACAATAAGAGAGATAGCAGACAGTATAAACTTATCTGTCTACTTTAGGGTATGATCTCTGGTTTCCGTCAAGTCGTTGCTGCTGAAGGTGCCGGTGCCTTGCTTACTGGTTTCGGTCCTACCGCTGCCGGTTACTTCTTGCAAGGTGCCTTCAAGTTCGGTGGTTACGAATTCTGGAAGAAGACTTTCATTGACGCCGTTGGTGTTGAAAAGGCTTCTGAAAACCGTACCGCCATCTACTTGGGTTCCTCTGCCATTGCCGAATTCTTTGCTGATGTTGCTCTCTGTCCTCTTGAAGCTACTCGTATTCGTCTCGTCTCTCAACCCACCTTCGCCAACGGTCTCCTTGGTGGTTTCTCTAGAATCTTGAAGGAAGAAGGTGTTATCAAGGGTTTCTACTCTGGTTTCGGTCCTATCTTGTTGAAGCAAGTTCCTTACACTATGGCCAAGTTCGTCGTCTTTGAACGTACCACGTAAGTGTTTGAATAAGCGTCCATGAGTACAGAGTTTCTTATTGTTTTTTTTTTTTTTAATAGTGAATTGATCTTGAAGTCCATGAACACTCCTAAGGATCAAATTGCTCCTTCTACCATGACCGCTGTCAACCTTTCTTCTGGTATTGTTGCTGGTACCGTTGCTGCCATCGTCTCCCAACCCGCTGATACCTTGTTGTCCAAGATCAACAAGCAAAAGGGTGCTGCTGGTGAATCTCTCACTTCTCGTCTTATCGGTATGGCCGGTCAACTCGGTGTCAAGGGTCTCTTCTTGGGTCTTGGTCCTCGTATTGTCATGGTTGCCACTCTTACTGCTGGTCAATTGTAAGTTGATTATTTTCTAGTTCATAGAGGGGATATCCTATTAACTTTTTTTTTTTTTTTTCGTAGCGCTATCTATGGTGATATCAAGCGTGTTTTGGGTGCCACTGGTGGTGTTGAAATTGCCAAATAAATTCATCATTCAAGACCTTTTCACTTTTCTAGTTAAACATGATATAGTACATACATCTTTACACATCTTATACACAAAACCTTTATTTATTATTATATATGTTGGTTGTTTCAATAAACAGTTTTTAGACTTAAAAAATCACCTTGACAATTTCTCAAATGATAAAAAACGGTGGAAGACATATGTATACCGCTATAAGCAAAGTTGTTGGACTATTGTTTTTTTTTTTTTTTTTTGGTAGCGAATAGAACCGAGATTTTATCCTCATCCATTCATATTATTGTGTTTATTGTTAAAGGATATACATAATATTATTTTGGTTCAATACCTAAAACCGTCAACGTATTACCAACCATGATCAAACTACCTGTAGTCAATACTTGAACGGGAACTTGTTCATTCTGTTTTGAGAGATCAACAGCAAAATCAACCGCGTCTTCAATGGTTCCAACGACATGCACGTTTTCAGCCTTAAAATCAGGAACTTGTTCTTTCCAAGCTTGAGCACACGCCTGTTGAACAGATGTCACTTCTTCCATACTCACTGTTTTATTGGTGTTATCCGTTGTATACCCTTCTCTAAATGTAATGTTGGTCGAAAAAACAACGTGATCGAAATGAACAATAGGTTGGATATCTGATATCACCTTTAAAAGACGACCACTGTCTCTACCATGTGTGCAGTTGAAAACTAGTACACGAACAGCGGGAGTTTCTGTCATTCTGCTCTTGAACCATTCAGCACACACTTGAAGACTTTCTACAGTATGCGCACCGTCTAAATACCATGTGGCGTTACGGCTCTTGTGGGCATATTTGGTTTCTTGAATAGGCAGTTCTTGTCCTCTACCAGGCCATGTCACTAATTTTAATCCTTCTTTAAAACCGTCAGGGATATCTTGTGTCAATTCGACGCCACGAACTCGTTTCAACCAAATCTTTGTTAACTCAATAGCTGTCAATGCATTGTATTTTTGATGTACACCAGCCAAACCTTATATGCATATATAAGAAAAATTAGGAAAAACAAAAAAAAAAAAAGACTTTGTGTATGTTTACCTATTTCCACACCATCTAATTTGGAAATATCTTTAGCATGGAGAACAGTTAAAGGGGCGTTCTTTTCTTGAGCTCTCTTTTCAACGACTTCCATGGCTTCAGGAAGTTGCTCGAATGCAACAACAGGTACGTTTGGCTAAGCGCGTCAATGTTAGCATGTTGATGCCTCTCCAGTCTTTTTTTTTTTTTTTTTTTTTTTTTTTTACCTTGATGATACCAGCTTTGTGCCATGCAATTTGATCAATTGTGTTTCCCAACACTGAAACATGATCCAAACCCAAGGCAGTGATACCACATACTACTGGTTTTTCAATAATATTTGTAGAATCGTATTCACCACCTACACCTACTTCCAAAATGGCACAATCCACTTTTTCTTCAATAAAAGCATGTAAAGCAACCAAAGTTAAATATCTAAAGTAAATGGGTTTATCGGGATGTTCTCTTTTGTTTCTTAACAGATTCTTAGTGTCTTGTTCGGATAGATTCATGGCTCTGATAGCTTCTTCCTTGGTGGCTTCTAATCTTTCCCAAACGTCCTGTGAGTATTTCGCAAATTTTTCCTCAGAGATAGGCACGCCGTTGATACGAATACGTTCACGTACAGCAACGAGATGAGGCGAAGTGAAAAGACCAGTTTTGATGTTGGTATCGTAATGATGAAGCACGGATTGTGTGAGAGCACTTGTTGAACCCTTTCCCTTTGTACCTGTAATATGGATCAAGTTGAGCTTATCAAAGTCTTTAGGCTCATAACCAATACGTTTAAAGTATTCGCGCATTTCAGGAAGACTTCTTTCGTTCATACGAGGGCCCGCTTTACGTAATTGTTCCAATAAAGCGGCATTACTTTGCAACGAATTCAACTTTTCAACAGCTTCTTTGTATGAAAATGACATTTTGGAAACCACCAAGTTTATGTTCTTATTATGTGGCTTTTTAGTAAAAAAAGAAGATAAGAAAAAATAAGATTTCATTTTGGAAAATTTATATAGGGTTTGACAGCGCAAACGAGATTATCTCTTTTTTTTTTTTATTTCACCTTTTCAAAAAATACAAAAAAAAAAAAAAAAAAAAAAAAAAAAAAAAAAAAAAAAAAAAATGACCAATCAGAAAGGAAGATCTTAGATCTTGCCTTTGGTGATCCAACCTTGAATGCCTTTTACAATTTGATCACTGATATCTTTGACATCTCCTTCATTTTTACCCACAACGCTCACAACAACTCTTGCGCCATCTTTGCCTTCTCCCCAATTAGGATAACTACCAATCTTGACATGTTTATCGATGCATGTATTCTGCAACTCTGATAAAAAGTGAGCAATGTCACCCTCTGTCAACTTGGTCGCTATCTGTAAGCGATGATACTTTTCCCCTACAAGCTGTGAGAAATGAGGTTTCAGTGAATCAAGTAATGTTTCAAAGAGTCGGGGAATGCCAGGTAATACGTGAATGTTCTTATTGACAACGACTACGGGCACCCACAAATCATCGTGATTACGTAATTTCTCAGAGGGTTCAGGAAACAAAGCCATACGTTTTCTCTCTTCGGTCAACGTCCAACCAGGAAACTTTTTCTTTGAGACCTGTTCCATACGCTTACACGTCTCTTGGTCGAGTTTAAGGGGCAAGTTGTATGTTTTGGCTAAAGCAGCATAAGTAATATCATCATGTGTAGGTCCAATCCCTCCACTTGTGAAAACGACATCGTGTTGACTCGATAATCGTTTTATGGTTTCTGTAATAGCGTCGTAATCATCAGGAATCGTTTCTATTCTTTTTAGATCAATACCCAACTCGAATAGATATTTAGCTACAAAGAGAATGTAAGAAAAGGAGAGGGGTTTCTGTCTTTTTTCATACCAAGATAATTAGCATTGGAATCTCTTGTTTTGCCATTTAAAATTTCATCACCAATGATACAACAAGCAGCAGAAAAGGAACGTTGATAAAGTCGAATAGGTTTTAATTTAAAAAGATTTGTATTTAATAATGGCCTCAACATTGGAATGTTATATATATATGTATATATATATAAAAAAAAAAAGAAGGCGGGGTAAAGCAAACAATTATAGGTTTTGCCCTGTCATCGTTTCGAAATAGAAAATTTATTTGAACGTATCTTACCGCACATATTACTTCACTTCGCCGAGTCCCTGCAACTGCTGGAAGAACAAAAATCGGATTTACCGTCTTACCTACTCATGTTCAATAATAATATCTTTTTATCTTTTCTAAAGAGTATCTGTGCCTTGTAACGCCTTTTGATTGCCAGCAAAAACAGTCAGCACAGATATTTATAATACTTTTACAGACTGTTATCATTACTCAAGTACAAAAAGACAATCCCGAGAAGATATGGCCTTCTTATCAATGATGATATCCCAAAAAAAAACAACAGGCACATTTCCAAAGAGATTGAAAACGACATTTCTAAATTTAAAGCCCGGGACCCCCCATTTTTTACCTGCCCAAATTTCACTGGACTCTTTTTGGAAACAAAAACATTCATGCTCGTTCATGGAAATCAAAGAAAACGTCTTCATGTTGATTGACATCTATGTGTCTTATAAATAGCACGAGGTTCCTTAAATATGACTACAATTACTCTTATAGCACTCTACATATATATTTAACGCCTCGTAATACAACTTAGCCACGAAGTATACCTCTATTGAATACAACGAGTAACAGTTTTTTTGTATACAGGCAGAGCGCAAAAAAGGAGAAAGTACTCTATAGACTGGGTTATATGATTTATGAGCCAACGAAGAGGAAAATAGCATACACGCGTTGTGACAGCATGTAATTTTTACATTGCTTATTGAACGTCATGCAATGTATACAAAAGAGAAAGAGGTAGCTATATTCAATGGATTGTATCGATCATTGGGTGACGCTCAAAGCCCACACGATGAAAATTTAATCTTTTTATATTCTAGTTCTATTAGTAATGATAAAGGCGGCAATCCCACGCAAGTTGATATGCCTAACGCTATTCCTTTCATTGAATTGCAGCCAAAAATGAATTATACCTGAATGATGCGCATACAATTGTGTTCAATATCAGCAATTGCGAGTGAAAGGGCTGATGATATAATGAATATATAGCTTTTTTATTGTTTTAGTGAATGTAATATTTATAGTAAAGCAATGCGTGTCATGGTAGGACCAAGCTATGCACATCATTTCAAGATCACTTTAAGGCTTATCCATTTAAAGAATATAACATTTTACCGGGATTTTTTTCTTATTAACAACGTCAAACAATGTGACATGACTAATTGAATGCACCCGCTTTTTTTTTTCGTGGCTAAATTTCTGTACAAGTCCATTTGTTGTAACATTAACCATCCTTTTTATTGCAAAAATACACGTTTTGGTCAATTGCTGCGTAAAAAAAAAAAAAAAAAAAAAACTTATTTCAAGTTAATGGCACGATTGCTTCTTCTTGTTTTTTTTTTTTCTCGAGTACTTTATACTGCATAAAAATAGAGAGTGCCCCGTTTTGTTTGTTTTCACTGTGGATAGAAACGCAAGAATAGAATCTTATTTATAGTAGCAAAAAAAAAAGTGGCTTTTCGTCAATAACAAAAATAAGCTTTGTACAACAAGAGCGTGTACGTGTCATCTACCCGGGTTTTAACAAAATTCCCCTAATAAAGGTCATTATTGTTGTTAGATAAAAGATACAAAAATAGACATTTGAATTGATTTGTATAATTTTGTCCCCTGAAAAAAAAAAAAAAAAACCAGCTTCACGTATCAAAGCCCAATTCGGGATCTGTATAGTATAAAAGAACAAGAGGCAAAAGTTTTTTTTTTTTTTGTTATTTTTTATCTTTATTATTCCACCAAAAAAAAAAATGAAAGTCATTACATCCATTACTGCTTTATTATCTTTAGTTTCAGTAATTAGCACTCAAAACGTTACATTGAAAGAAACTTATCCTGCCGATGGTGCTACTCCTGTCGCTAAACCTGAATGGTTGGAATTGATCAAGAACGCAAATATCACAAAAGCACCCGTTTTAAAGAATAACGGTGATAATGGTAAAAGAGCATTATCCATATTGTAATTGCACATACTCAATGGTTTAATTAGGTCCTAATACAAACATTGAAGATAAATATTGTGATTGGGCTATTTCTGGTTGTTTAGGCAACAGTATTGCTGACTGTCCTAAAGGCATGTGGGGTCTCACTTTCGACGATGGCCCTTCTGATGTCTCTCCTATCTTGTATGACTTTTTAAAGAGCACTAACCAAAAGGCCACCCTCTTCATGATCGGTGCCAACGTTGTCAAATATCCAGAAATTGCAAAGCGTGCCTATGATGAAGGTCACGAACTTGCTATTCATACTTGGACACACAGTTACATGACTACTTTAACAAACGAAAGAATTGTTGCTGAACTCAAATGGACTGAGTTGGCCATCAAAGAAGTTACTGGTGTTTCTCCTCGTTTATTCAGACCTGTAAAATAGACTGAAAATTTCATTGTTCGTACTATGATCACTCATTCTCCTATTTATACATAGCCTTATGGTGATATTGATAACCGTGTTAGAGATATTGGTACCGCTCTCGGTTTTACTTGTAATGTTTACTTTATAATAATTCTTGAGTTATTTATATTAACTAATATTTTATAGCTGTTATCTGGGATCATGATACTAATGATTGGATGGTAAGAAAAATTAAAATATTACTTGTATCTTGTTTAACATTGTGTTCTTTATAGCTTGCTGAAAAGGCTCCTGGTTTCAAAGCTGAATACATTGATGGTAACTTTACTGAATGGGTTGCCGAAGCTTCTACTTCCTCTACTGGTGGATTGTCATTGGAACACGATATCCAAAGAGTCACTGTTGATGCTGCTATCAAAAACTTACCCGCTCTCCAAGTATGTAAACAGCTATAAATAGACCCATTTGTCCTTTTTACTGACATATGATAAATAGAAAGCATACAAGGTAGTACCTGTTGGTCAATGTGCTGGTGTTGCTTCTTACAAGGAATCTAACTCTACTGTTGTCACTACTGCTATTTCATCAGCCATTGCTGCTTCCGCTTCTTCTTCAGCTCCTGTTGTCAAGGCTACCACTACATCTGCTGCTGTTGCTGTTGCTGCTGCCTCAACTTCTGCTCCTGCTGCACAAGTCTCCTCCAAAGATGCCGCAGCTGCCAATTTCGGTATCTCTACCAATGCTGTCTCTTTATCTTTCGTTTCCATCGCAGTCTTTGTTTCCACCTTTTATTTACTTTAAATTTCCTTTTTACCCCCTGTAGAATATAATCGTTGTTTATTAGATATTATCATGACAGTAAAAAATGCTAAATATATTAGCCTTTAATTTCTAAAATTAGAGACTCAAATTTCTGTAAAAAGAAATTAAAGGGTTCGAAGGTTGTACAAATACAGAATCGAAGTTTCTTGAAAAGCTTTTAATTGTAAAATACAGTGCGTACGGTCCCAAATGGCGGATTTCAAAAATCAATCAGCGGTTTTTGAAAACCCAATTGTCGTAAAATAAAAAATCAATAAGCGTGAAAAAAATTATCCAATCAGCGCTTCTCAAAATCCCAATGAGAGTGTATAGAATTTCCAAACAGCGCATTATAAAAAATCAAATAGCATTTTTGTTCATCATAAAAAGCATTTCTTTCAACTTGAATACCTTTAAATGAGCAACACACACAGATTTTTTATTGAAGATGGCCAAGGTGGAATACTCACAGAAGATGGCGAAGAATTTAATCTTCGAAATTTAACAAATTTAGCTGAATATAAGGATTGTCAGCCTGTTCCCATTGAGCTCGATGCTGAAGATGAAAATTTAGAGAACAGGGTTTCGCTCGTTATTGAAAAAGCAAACAAAACTATTGCCAGCAAAGTTGGCAATGTTAG
>JNEK01001126.1:0-17332 GCA_000697295.1 Mucor indicus B7402 | reverse complement strand
CGAGTTCCTCAAATGAACAAGAGAATCAAAGTTGCTGGTGGCCGCAAAAGAAAGACTGCCACTACTAAAAAATCAGGGAAAAAAGGCACAACAACAGGGCATTATCTCAATTTTTTAAGAGGAACACTTGATCATTTAGACAAATACCCTGAATTAAAAGGCTTCTATCTTGTAATGAATAATGCACCTGTCCACAACCATGAGGAAATTGAAACATTAATCACCAGCAGAGGCTATAGATGCATATATATCCCACCTTGCTCTCCCGAACTGAACCCTATTGAGCAGTTCTGGTCGCTAGTTAGAAATAGAGTCAAATGCAGTAAATTCAATGATAAAGAAGACTTGTTCACAAGAATCCGTGATGCTTGCAATGAAGTACCTCGAGAGATAATAACAAAATCGGTAGAGCATTCTGTTGAAGCTTTGGAGAAGTGTAGGAATAAGCAGCCACTTTAATTAGGGTTAATAAGATGTAGTATGTATGCGCTAAAAGTTTCCCAAATGCTGCTATTTGATTTTTTACAATACGCTGTTTGGAAATTTTATACGATTAAACAATAATTTTATTTAAAAGAAAATGAGCACATAGCATTTGTATGCTGCATTGCCCTGGTCAGATCGCTGTGTAGAGAGATTAAAAAAAACCCTTTTGGGATTAAAGGGAAAATGTAAAAGGGTTTATACTTGGTTTTCGAGCCTTAATCTAAAACGAGACAATTACAAAATTTTATTGGAACAAACTTTCAAATGAGACACAATAAATTACTTTGTAAACCTTCTCAAAATTATTACTAGACACTTCTCAAGAGGTTATTACAGAGACTTTAATATATAATGTACAGTAGTTCATACTAGGACCATTTTTACCATTTCATAAGCTGTAAGGTGAAAAATAAATATTGTCCAATCAAATTTTGTATGTTTTACATACCGCTTACAAGTCTGCTGCGCTTGAATAAGTAACGTCATCATCAATAATCCTTATTTTAAGCTAACATTTTTCCCACTGAACATTACGTTTTTATCGTAATGAATAGTTGGGATCTGGGGCTATCTTGTAACTCACGTAATACCTGAATGTTGCGATACTGTGCTTCGACGGGAACATGAGCATTAAGCTTGTGGGGTACTTGAATGTCTCGGTATTGTACTTCGGCGCGAGCGATCAAGGGATACCTGAATGTTGCGTTTTCCTCTACTGGGTCTTCGTACTTCAGCGCGAACTTGATAGAGTTTCAAGTTTGGGATCTGGGGGTTGGGAATAAATGGTCTCCACCTTCTCGTGGTTATTCCTGTAAGTAGAAGCTTGTTGCTTTGAAACGAAGAGAGATCCCTAGGAAACATTGTTATATCGTAGTAGGTTACTGAAATAATGAAATAATTGATTCAACGGATGTTGCTCTGATACTGTTGGTGAAAAAAAAAAGGCAAAAAAGACCAGCAAATCAGCAAGACCACAGAGACAGTCGGTTGAACGCCAATACCTGTTTTACCACAAATTGGTATTAGAGAAAGGAATGGAAAAAAAGAAAACAATAAAAAATCTTACTGTCGTTTCTTTTTGTTTTTATTTTTGCTGTTGTAGTAATTGTGACAGTAGGATGGCATAAATAAAGAAAGGAATAGGGTATAAGACTATAAGGATGGAAAGGATATTTAAGGATTGGTAAAGACTGTAGAAAGGTTTAATGATAGAGAGCACAAGACATGATGGTATCAGCTAATAGTCTTCAGCAGTTTTTCTTTTGTTGCTGCTGACATAACAAGGAGGGAAAAATGGCAAGTCATTGTCATTATCCAAAAAAACAGAAGTCGATGCTTCTTTAATGGTATTCATGGTACCTTTGACAATTTGTGCTGCATTGAAGATCAGCTTCAAAACAAGAGGAAGAAGACGGGGAATATCAGCTACCGTTTCGGGCAAGCGCAATCGTTTCGATCGAGTGATCAAAGATGTTGAACCTTCAAATGTCATTAAAAGAGCAGTCAAGTTTAAACCTATTACATAAATGAGACTAATTATTCTTTGATTTTCCTTTTTACTCCTTACCGCTAATCATGAAGCCAACAATCTTAATACCGCTCATGTTGATACCGTACTGTCGGGATATTTGAAGAGCGAAGTTCTTCATCATTATTGGCACCTTGATACCTACTTCATTTAGCTCCTTTGTGCCATGAGAGCTACTATCGGCAAGTCCGAGCTCAAGGCATGCGAGCTCATTTGAACCGTAGTAGAAGCAGAGATCTGCTTGTGCACCAGAAGTCTTTCTTTCTTCCTGGTATATGCTGCCAATCGTTCGCATACTGTTTCTATGCTCAGAAGAAGTAAGGCTTTCATTACCTCTATATATCAGCAGAAATTGTTTAGTTCTGACAATTTATTAAAACATAATATATTGCATTTGATCATACGTCACACAGGTCGTTCCAGTCAATCTCTTCGATTTCTTAATGAAGCCGAATGTTGTAACGGTGAAATAAAACTAATAAGATGCGAGAATCCCTGTAAGGTAAAAATTTATTACACGGTTTTAAAGAATCTAGGGAAAAGGGAATGCTATCTATTCTGAAACTACCGTGGTGTTAAATTTTTCACCAGCAGATAATTTTTTTTTTGCACAAATTTTTTAGTCTCTAGCAACAAGTTGTTAGAGGAGTGTAAAGCTATTTCGACAAGATTCACAAAATATATTTATTTTTAAAATTTATAAAAAAAAACAAAAATCAATACTTGGTATTGCCACCTTTAGCGTTTATAACTGCCTGGCAGCGGGCTTTCGTACTGCCGACTAATTTTTCTAGAAGGGGCATTGGTATTGCATACCATTCTTCACGAAGACAAGCTTCTAACTGCTCAACGTTTTTAATTTGGTGTCTCCTTCCCTCAATGCGAGTTTCCAAATAAGACCAGAGGTGCTCTATTGGGTTGAGATTAGGACTTTGAGGCGCCCAGAAGTCAAAAGCCCTTGATACTACATCTCTTCGTTTTATACCATGTGGAATAGCCGCCAGTATGGCATGAAGCCCTGTCTTCTTGGAACCTATACTCCCTTGATGTTGTAGAAGAAAGCTCTTCAAGCCATGGAAGGAAGTGGTTGGCTAAACATGAGACATACACGTCTTGGTTGACTGTGCCTTTGAGCGTGACAATTGGGCCCAACCCTCCTGCCCAAAAACATCCCCAAACCATCACCGAACCATTCCCAAACTTAAAGGTTTTGCGAACGTGTTTTGGGTCATATCTTTCTCCTTCTTTTCTGATAACCCGGACACGTCCATCACTACCACAAACGTTGAACTTCGACTCATCGTCTGTCCAGTTTACCTTGTCGGTCGCTCATTTGAGCCTTTTTTTTTTTTTTGATATGGTCATCGTTCAAGTTAGGTACAAATGCCGAGGAACAGAAACTGAGCCCTAGTCGAGACGCATAGACAGAAAAAGTTTGTCTGGTTATGTCGATGCCGACAGCCTTTAAATTTCGGTTATGATCGACAAACGAGGAAAACGGTTTCTCTTTAAAACTGCGAGTGATAGCGCGCTGCTCTCTTTCTGTCAATTTTAAAGGTCTTCCAGAACGTTTTTCATTTATTCCAGATCCTGTATCTTTATAACGTTTGACGCAGTCGTTGACAGTAGATGTAGGTATGCTTAAGTCCCTTGAAATTGCTGATACACTTTGTTTGAGTTGATATCTGCCAATTATAAGTCCACACGTGTAATTGTCTAGTTCTTCTCGAACCGCCTTCTTCTGTTTAATAATATTTGTATTCGACATTGTTGCTTTTGTGATAAAAAGAAAAAGAAAAAAAAAAAGGCAAAAATTAATTTGCTGGTGAAAAATTTAACACCACGGGTATCTCCCCAGAGCAACAATGAAGTTGAAATGTATCATTGCCGGACAGAATACTAAATTTTAAAATGCCGTTTGGAAGTATTTTTTTTTTTTTGGCAACAACGCGTTTTACTATCACTCTTGTCTACATTATATATAGAGTTAGAATTAGAAGCTTGATTATTGGGAGTTGCAGTATAAGTATGAATATCAACTTCTGTTATTTAATTTTTAAAAAGTACTTGCATACTTCACCAGTCCGAGGTACCGGGCTGTCTTAAGTTCGTTTTTGCTCTGGAGGGGGATAATAAGGGCGTGCAGATTTTATATGGTAATCACTAAGCGACAAGTAAAACAAAGTTCATGGTACGTGAACACGACTTCATTTTGGATCAGGTGACTTTATTGTTGGACAGAAACATTTTTGGGCAACATTAAATTCTGAAGCCGCGACTTCGCTATGACTGTATTTAGCGATACCTCGATCACTACGACATGTTGCATGTTGTAAAAGCGAGTTATGTAATGTACTGAAAACAGCAACAATTGCTGACAAAGTAGTAGTAGCCCCATATGACAGAATACACACCTCATATTAACATGGATTTTACTGTAGATAGATTACTGCTTACAGCATCATCTGTATAATATTAAGAAAAGCTCCCCTTAATTGCGGTAATCAAATAGTAGCATTAGACAATATAGTTCAGCAACCAATGTTTTATATTTGAATGATGTAGCATTTCCCACTCTTATTTGGGTTTTTGCAAATCCGTTAAAAATAAAAAAAATTCATGCAAAATTATGGTGTAGATAAAAAATAACATCACCCCGGCTATTTTTCGTTTTTTTCTTTTTTCTTTATTCAAAAATGAATAGTGAAGAACGTTATGAAAGTGAATTACCTAAGCATATGCCAGTTGATATGGCTATTGCTCCTGATCAGAAGCCCTATAACCATACTTATATCATTCGTACACCAAAAGACGAGCAACAGCAAAATAAATTAGCTCAACATAGTCTTTCACCAGAGAAGTTAGGTGTTGTTGGTTATGTCAAAGATGTAGCAGGGTTTGTAAAAGATGTTGTTAACGATAGAAGAGAAAAGAGGCAGCATAAACAACAAGAACAACAGCAAATTGAACGTAGAAACTCTGATTCTTCTGTACATAGTGCTAATGCTATTGAAGACAACAATGCACCAAGACGCAACTCAACCAATAGTAATCCTCATAATACGCCTTTTATAGATGCAGTAACAGGCTTATTTCCAGGTGTAAATACAGCAGCAACAGCGGGTGGTTGTACTCATGCAGACGAACTTCGAAACCAAATGATGCAAGTTAATGAACAACAAGAAGTCATTCATAAACACAAATAAAATAAATAGCAATTTATTTCTTTTTTCTTTTATTGTCTTCTGTAATCTCCTTTGCTGCTTCTGTAATATACTCGTACTATATAATAAAATTAGATGACAGTATAGACAACTTTATTTTAGCGTCCTTTACCAAAGTGTTATTACGTCTTGCACATAACTTTATTTTTTAGATTATTATTATGCAAAAATTTTTTTTTTTTTTTTTTTTCCCGTTACCTTGACATCTTCCATTGAAATAACAGATCGTTTTCCGTGACTAATAAAAAACATTAACTTGATTGAGTCTATTCATTACTATTCATTGTTTACCTCGCGAATGCTTCTAGATCAGTTGCCATGATTTCTATCAAAATGACATGTCAATAAAAAGTACAATTATTCAAAAGGCACTTTACTCATTTGGCTTAATACGAGTTCAGCAAGTGAAGCTACAAATGATTCTGACACTTCTTTCCCTAATGTACGTGCTAGCAACAACAAATAAGATCTAAAGTATGAAAACTGACAACCATGTAACTACCTTCTTGCTTTGCAATCTCATTAACTGAATACCAAACAGCGTCTAATAAACTCTATTATCCATAATTAAAATCAATTCTCTTTTTCTTCTATTTAATTACATTGTCAATGTCTTCATTGTCTGATTGCATTTGAAAAAGTTTTTAGTTGAAAAAAAAAAAAAAAAATCGGTGTTTCTTTATTGATTCTTTTTGATTGGTAACTTGGTTAAGATTTTTTTTTTTTTTAGTATTGCATAAAATTGCGATTCATCTGTACATATATGCATAATCACCACGCATTGAAATTACAGTGTTTCTTTAATTGACTGTCAATAAAGTGAATATATAGAAGAAATGCCTTATCTATAACTTCAGCCGGTGATGTCGGAATTCGAATGTTAGGCGTTGCGTGGGCAAACAGCTGACCAATTAAACACTGTAAAAAAAGAGAAAAAGGGGTGGTGTGGTAAAAAAAAAAAAGAAGCTCTCACACACAAATAATGCATTATTTTCTTTTTTTTTTTTTTTTCAATTTCTAAAATAATATGCCAATACCCTCTGTAGTTGCTTGTAAAAATAAAGAAGACGAAGACATTATTAAACAGGTGTCAGCTTGTTCACAAACAACTTCTTTAGTTGAAGATGAGCGTTCAGAATGTAATAATAACATGAAAAAAAAAGAAGACGAAACTATGGAAACTGATGACAATCAACGAAAAAGAATCAACAAGAAACAACAAAAAAAATTACTTCACGCTAGACGCGATGATAATGATAAAACTGTGAATTTATCAGATTATAGACTACAGACGCACTCAAAAAGTGCTTTATATCCTGGTTCAAGATTCTCTGGTTCCCAAAAATGTGGTCCTTCAAGTTATGAAGTAGAAGTAGAAATTTTGGTAAATAGAGAGTGTATATATATTAGAGTATTCAATAACTAAACAAATAATAAGAATGTGGATATGAAAGATAGTACATTATGTGGTTATTTGAAAATTAAAGGCTTAACAGCTGAATTCCCGGAACTCACAGTAAGGATGAACGAATAATAGTCGTTATTTTAACTCACCATATATGATTAGACTTTCTTTCATGCTGAAATCATTGGATCAAAGTATTCTTTTCATACAAGAAAATGGCACGCAGATCAGCAAATTGATTTATTGCATTGGGTAAATATTCATAGGTCTGTGTATGTATGCATAGTAATAATCATCATAAAAATAATAGAAAAAGTTCCCTTCATTTAAGCCCTATGTGGATACATTTCACCGAGATGATTTTATGTATAATATGAATAATGATGACTTTATATATATGAGATGGAAAGAGACCTTTTTAGTACCTAATCATAGAGTGAATTCAATTCATGGTGCAAGTTATGCTGGTTTTTATTATATTTGCTATCAATGTTCAACAAACACAATTACAGGCTTTTACTTTTACCGACATCACAAAGACTGGTTTCAAGAATTAAACTTAACTCATATACCTGATCATGGCTTGGGCCACTTTGAATTCCGTTAATAGTCTCTCTATATATATATATATCCTAATTCTTTCTTTTATTAAAACAACAATAAATTTACAATGATATCTAAAGGATTTGGATTCTAAAGTGCTTTTGCAATCTGTTTTGATTAATACCGACTTTAGTGGTGTATTCATGTTGTGTACGAAGATCTTTAAATGCTTCTGTAGTACGCATATTTCTTCTTCCATCTGTAAGTAATAATCTGTTATTATTTGTTTGACGCATAGATTCAAATACAGGCGATTCTGAATATTGTCCAATAAGCTTATTAATCAATACAGAGTCTCGAGTCTCTTCAGGCTTCAACTTTTGATCATAATAACGCTTCATGTGACGGTGACCAACTATATTACCATTAGGCAAGACCAAAGATAAGTCATCGTCAGCCAAAGAGAGTTGAGCAGTCATTTGTTCTAAATCAGCATCAATATCAACTTCTTCACCATCCACTTGAGGATAAGAGGCTGAGAAATCATAGAAATCCACTAATTCAGCTGCGTCATCATCTTCATCATAAGCAATCTTACAATGTCCTTTATCATTCTAATTATCAAGTCAGTATGCTTTGTATTTTTTCCTTTTTATCATCTTACCATGTGTTTTCTAACTGCTTCTACTGAACGCATACCTCTTCCTTTACCATTACAAAAGATACATACATTGCCAACGGTAATCTTTTCACCCAAATAACGAATCAAACCTCTCAAATCAACCAAGTATTCAATATCAGGAATGAAAAGACTGTGAGTTACCGTCATGTGGCTCATATTATCTTCAAATGTCTCGGATTTATGTACACAGAAAAGACAGTCGGTTTCTTCAAGACGTGGTGCATTCTTAATTTTTTCATCAATCATAGCCAACACTTCTTCTTCTGTTGTTTCTTCTGTCACTCTTAGATCCATTTCTGGTTGACGCACTTGTTGTTTCGTCTCTTCTTTCTTTGTCACTTTAGTAACTTGCTTGGTGACATTCTCCTTGTGTTTCTTTGATTGCATATGATTATCATATTGATTGACAGATCCGAACGATTTACGGCAGACACTACAAAAGTTCTTTGTTGACTCAACCACTTGTTTCTTGACAGTAGCTTCTTTATTAGCGTTGGCTTCGTTTTTAACATTAAATTGCTCAGAAGTGACAGGAGGAAGATTGACAACTTTTCTTTTTAAATTGTATCTGTGCCAGTCAGTTCTGTAATGATTACGTTGTCCTTCGGCGGATTGAAAAGCTACTTGACAAGCAAGACAGGTATAGAGCCCTGAGGAAGGTGTAACATTTTCTTGATCAGACATTGTTTTTTATGAAAAAAAAAAGTGAGTTTTGCCTCTCTTTTTTTTTTTTTTTTGTTGTAAACTAAAAGAGCAGAGTACTCCGCCACTCAAATAATAAAAGTGGTCACAGAGTTTTAAATTGGATTTTTGATTGGCTGATCAAGTCTCCATACAACAGGCTCATTTTATTATTTCTTGCAGTCAAGTGTTTCATATTAGTAGTAACTTTTAGAGAGGTACTAGAATAGATTAAACTATCTCTGTACTATTGAATAGTCAAAAATAAAATGTCGGCTTTACTCGCCTTAGGAAGATTGTTCTTTGTTTAAGATATTTGGGATTTTTAGTTGATTTCTTATGATATTTTTATGCCTTAAATGTGTTACTTCCCTCCTTAATGTGAAGCAGTATCCCCGACATTTTCCAAAAAAAAAAAGCATATATTAGCCTCTGAGTGGCTTCAGCATCTTCCGAAGAATAAGACTCTGGTATAATGAGGCGAGAAAGTGCTGTATATTATAAACACTTAAAAACTTTCTTAAATCCACTTGTAACTATTTTCACATTTTGGAGTTAATGCCGGGAAAAACAGACAAGTTAGCTAGAAGCACTGCAAGTCATTTACTTATGGAAATTGAAATCACCATGAATTGTGACAAAAGAAAAAAAAAAAAAAAAAAAGGCAAAAGCTTGTAGGATTTTTATCAATTACGAGAGGTTTATATAAGTTTTTTGTATGTGAACTGCAAAGGTGGATTTATGATATATGTCTTAGACATATGTATGATGTAAATCTAGCTAGTATGCATAGTGAATGTACGTAGCTGTACATTGACAAAATAAACTTTAAAAATCCATTGGAAAAAACAGCCTGTCAAAACTCTATACTAAAATTGCCTAAAAAGGTTTAGTTTATAATTTTCTCTAGTATTCATTATGCATATGTAAACATAGTATCTCTGGTTATTTTTACACTTGTTTTTAGACAAGGCACTTCCAAATTAGATGCTATTATTGTCATGGCAACGAAATAAAAAAAGGGGTATGTTTTTATATGTATTTTGTGTATTTTACAAATTAGCTTGAAACCTGATTTACATTCATTAAAATATTACATAAGCCTACGCTTACTACCCTTAATTACGTAGATTTTCTCAAAAAAGAATAGGATTATCCAATAGAAAAATAGAAAGTGCAAATGACAAATGTATGATGAATGATTGCTATTTTACAAAGTCTTTATTTAAGAACATATCCGAAGTCAAATTTACTTTCATACCATGTGTATGTTCAATGTGATATTTCAAACCGTTCAAGTTTTTGTATCTTTTATTACAATCGTTGGCGATAGTGCAAATAAATGGTTTTGATTCTATTTCGTCTGGGGGACAATGTCCATGTAACTGATGATATTTTAATCCGTTTGAATTTTTATAAGCTTTATCGCAATCCTCTACAGGGCATCGATAAGGTTTTTCCTCATCCTCCGCTATAAAAATTCATGTAAATAATACAAAACCCCCCAATCTATTTTTTTTTTCATACCTTCTTCCGCAGTTTTGACAGTTGACTGTGTAGATAATGGACTATCAGGCGCAGTTGTTGTGGTTGGTACAAATTGAGTACTTAGTTCCGGACTTGCAGGTGCCAAAAAGCATGTACTTAGTTTTGGATCCGTAGTAACATGGTTTATACCAGGACTTGGAGTGAAGACTCCATTACGAATATGCAAAGTGGCAGCAACAGCAGGGATAGGAATCCGCCAAGTGGGGTCTATAGAGAGTTTATTGTCATTTGACCGAGACGCATGGTAGGCTTCATCGTGTTCTAATAATTCATGCAAGTCATTAAAATGTAACCCACAACAACTAAAGTCCGTACAAAATTCCTTTTCCAATTTATGTTGATCTGATCTATAAACAAAGAATCATCATTAATGACAGCCAGCCTCTATTCACGCACCTACCCCCTAAACCTACATTTCCAGTTCAATACTGTTGCTATTTCCACTACCCATCATATGATAATAAGCTGTTAATCCGAAATCAAAGGACATTTTTGATAAAAGTAATATAGATGTGAACAAAAGGTTCAGAAATCGCACCAAACTCAGCTTATTTAAAGATCGAACATCAAGCTTTCCTTTTTTGTGTATGCTGAAATTATGCGAAACATTTACAATGAAAGTACATCCTTCACCCTGGTAAATTAATTATCCCCCCAAGGTGAGCTGTTCCCATGAATACATTTGCTACAACTATACTTTCTCGTGGTTAATCTCAGAAGCATGTTAAAGAGGCGATGGTCGAAGTTGGTAACATTTCTTCTTCATAAAGCACTGTTCTCTTCATAACGATTATGTCTTTTATTCATATATGTATGTGTCACATCTCGGCAAAAATAAGGTATTTAATGTACCAAGACGAAACATTCTAAGATGAACGAAACAATAACTTCTTAAAAAGCTGCTGTTATCCGTCCCCCAGGCTTAGGCGAAGAGTCTTACTAGCAATGTCTTGGGGGGGGGGAGCACAGTAAGAAGCTAATCATGCTCTTCATTTTAGGAAATTTGATTGGCCCAAGACATTCTATGGATACCACCAATAAGTTAAAGTAATGAAATATGCTATTGGAGAGTGTACAGCATCACGACTGAGATTATTCTAACTCCTTCGAGCATATTTGTAAGAAAATAACTTCTATCACAAAGATTTTCTTTTTTTTTCTTATTCCTCTTTTAAATTTCAAAGAAATGAATAGATTTGCAACCAAGGCCATTCAAACACGTCCCACACGCGGTCTACTTAGCCGCCTTTATTCTACTCATAAAGAAATTAAATTTGGCGTTGATGGTCGTGCTGGTCTTTTGAGAGGTGTTGACGTTTTAGCTAAGGCTGTAGCTGTCACTTTAGGTCCCAAGGGCCGTAACGTGCTTATCGAACAACCTTATGGCTCTCCCAAAATTACCAAGGATGGTGTCACTGTGGCCAAATCCATTGTTTTAGAAGATAAGTTTGAAAACTTGGGTGCCAGGTATATAAAGTAGAAAGAAACAAGAGAAGAAAATGCTCATGTCATTCTTTTTTTTTTTTAGACTTGTTCAAGATGTGGCTAATAAGACGAATGAATTGGCCGGTGATGGTACAACAACAGCTACTGTATTGGCTCGTGCTATTTTTACAGAAGGTGTCAAGAACGTTGCTGCTGGTTGTAATCCCTTGGACCTTCGTCGTGGTTCTCAACTCGCTGTTGATCATATTCTTGAATTTTTAAAGAACAACACCAAGGTCATTACCACATCGGGTGAAATTGCTCAAGTAAGTTTTTTTTTTTTTTTTTTTTTTTTTACTTAAGAAAGCACCCAAGGCGATACTGGTTCTGAGTAAGTATAGTGGCGGGCTCTTTAACCTTTGGTTTTTTTTTTTTTTTTTTTTTTTTGTGATGAAGATTATGCTTTAAACAGAATATTATTTATAGAAAGGTAGCGCCTTTATGCGGCGACTCAATATCCGGAACATTTCCCGTCATTGCTTTTTTGCAGGAAGGACCTCAGGGCGCACCATAACTTTTAGGTTATATTTGCTTTTTTTATTTGGCTTTTGTTTGTTTGTTTTTTATAAATAAAAAAAAAAAAAAAAATAAACTACAATAATTATTTCAACATAAAAGGTTCCATGACAGGATCTGTGCTATCATCATATTTTGCAGAAGAAGAAGATTGAGGAAAAGTGATACCATTTTGGTACATTGGGTTCAAATGATTTACAGAAATTGAATGGGTATTTGTTAAGGGTTGTTGCTGTTGTTGCGTTCTTTGAACATAATAGTTTCCACCATAAAAGTTGCTATTGTTGTTGGTAGAATTAGTAGCTGCATTCGTCGTGTTTTCGTTCTCTTGAACTGAGGGTAATTTGGATCCATCAAATGAGCCAGGTCGACTGTTATGATTACTGCCACTACCGCCACCACCATTACCATTATTTGTGTTATTATTGTTATAATCAGCATAGTTGTTACTATTCATAAAGAATTGTTGTTGTTGCTGTTGTTGTTGTTGTTGTTGTTGTTGCTCTTGTTTAATTTGTGTGTTTAGTGGGTGAACAGGGTTTAATAATTGCCCAATATTTGGACTAGGTGTAAAATCATTTGAGTTAGTATTAGTTGTGGATATCTCTGTCTTTAATCTTGAATCGTTATTATTATTGTTATTAGTATTAGCGTTGTTATTGTTGTAAATATTTACTTCTGGCATCATGTGTGGGTGAACTGAATTTTGCATTCTATACGTATTATTTGTGTTGTTATTCTCTATAGTCTCCATATCAAAACTAGCACGGTTGTTGTTATACCTCATGGAATTAGAAGAAGTTGAAGAAATAGAATAATGTCTGTTTTGAGACTGTTGAGGAAACGATTGACGGACAGGAGATAACATGGGTGTATTGGGTGCAGAAGTCATGCTAGAAGGTGAAGGCAAAGGGGGAAAACCATTATTCGTGGGGTTGTTGTTACTATTATACATTGGCATAGGCTGATTGCCGTAATAAGCAGATAAATTATTTGTATTAGTTGGTGTTGTTGTGTTATATGTCAATTTATTGTTGGTGTTATCCAAACGCTGAGGAAACGTCGAAGTTGGGTACATTAATGGATTATTCATATCTGCACGTCCTGTATTCGGGTTTGGCGCGTAATGGTTTGTAGTACGAAGTGAGCCCATAGACATACTTCGGAATGGGTGCATACGTCTATCAGCTTTTTTCAAATAGAGTAAGTATATGGGTTTTCTTGTTTTATATTGAATGACTTACTTGAATATGAGTTGGTTAGTGTAGTATCCATAGAGCTCATAGTTAAAGCAGGATCGTTTTGATCAAAAGGTGGTTCAACCATGGGTGGTATTCTAAAGTTTTGCTTCACTAGTAAGTCTGGAGAAATTTCAAGACTGGCCAACTCTGGAACTGATGAAGGTGTGCGTAATTTGTTTTCAATAATATCATTTGGTAAGTAGTAAGAAATCAAATGTTGGTGAACACCATTTACAACAATAGACATCGTTTTCTTAATCAAACCATCTTTACGGAAGCGGTAAGAATCTGAAAGACTTCCAACTAGTCTACGTTCACGGTTTCTATCAGTTGAGACACTAGGTGTAATGACTGATTGATCTGCACTGTAACTACGTTGTCTAGCATCATTGCTGCTGGATGCACTAGAAATCGACAATTTTTTGTCACCGGGGACTCTTTTGTCAAGTTCACGATAAATCAAGAAATTACCAAGAATACGTGAAGGGCTCCAAACAAGACCATCTGTCCATCGTTTAATACCTAAACGAATAATTTTTTTTTATTTTATTTTTTTTTTTTTTTAGTATCATGTTTCGTTTTTTATTTTGCAATACCGCGCCCAAAAAAATCCCTTATCGAACCTGAGCTTTCGAATTCCGTTTCTCTCGTCGCCCCCATCCACAACAACAACGACCCCCCCCCCGCGGGCGCTCTTTTTTTTTTGTGTATTTCTTCTTAGTAACACGCATATCCCTCCCCTTTTTTTTTTTTGTCAAAATATATAAAGAAAATTACCTGATTCTCTTTCATCAAATACAAAGACTGAACCAGATCTAATCATTCTTCTTTCCTTTTCTTGTAATCTTCTGCATACTCTAGGTATTAAACCTCTTCTGCAACCTTCAAAAATAAGTAATACATCTTGTGTTGTTTCGATATATCCATGAAAAGTCTCGGCCATAATTCTATATATAAATACAAGAAGGAGGAAAAGAGAAAGAGAAAAAAAGAAAAAAAAAATAAATAAAATATTTATTTATTATTATTTTGGGTTGTACAAACAGCTCTTCAAACATTTTGCACAAAGCGGGAAATAATTTACACACATATTATATATATATATATATGTATTCTACACACACACACACACACACACACACACACACACACACACACACACACTAGGAGATGATGAAACAAAAAAAAAATCATTTTAACTTGCCGAAAGGCGCAGGGGTGGGGAGAGCAGTATTTAGAAAAAGAGCGAGTGGAGAGAGTGAGGAGAGACGGAGGGCTAAGCGGGAGTTGACTTCCCTGTACTACACAGAAAAACTAGCTACTGGGCTTAAAATACGCATCTCTCAATTTCACCAAACTGTTGCAGTAAATTTACGGTGTATCCAATGCCCTCTTACTTTAAGACGTAAAAACAGTCACATATTTTGAATTGGCGCAATTTTTCAAAGAAGTGCCTCTTTCAATGCAAACCATGATAGAGGTCAAAGAATTAACGATTGCGTATTGCAGGTGCTAGTTATTTATCGTAATGGAGGCTTGCTTGAGTATTATTTATAGACATATTTAAGAAAGAGGGGGTATATTATAATTAGGTATGCCCGTAAATCTAAGCAGGACGTTTAGTTTCACGTTCGAGTACGCTTACTTCAACTAATGGTACATCGACTGCAAGAAAGATCTTTGGTTGATAAAGAATTCGTCCTTGTACACAGTAGCCCCAATGACCCTCTTATCGAAAGAGATACCAACCTTCTTCACGAAAGTGGCTTATTCATGGATTGCTACTGCTTTTTACCTCAATGCAAACATAAAAAAGCGATAAAGCATATATGCGAAAAGTACGACCAAGTCTTTGCTAGTAGCGCACCTAATCATTAAACTAAGCTTGACTATAAAGTTAACGTCCTCCAAGTAGAGCAATATATTCATTTGCTGTATTTTCTATATATTACTCTCAAGTAAATCTACCTGAAAACAAAAAAATCTAGGATAAACATACAATTACGTGATTCCAAAGAAAGGATATGAATGACATATCTTCATTAAACAGCCTTAAATGTATCTGAAAATGTAAATAAACAAAGTTAATTGTAGTCCCTTACAAAGAGTTGAATATGTCTAAGAGTATTAGTTCCTGTGCTTGTTCGAATGTTAGCTAACTATATCAAAAGCACAATTCCTCAAACCACAAAAAATATCGATAGACATGACAGATCTTAGTATAGCGATTTCAAAGGACACATTAAATCTGAAAGCAGAGCTAGGAACACTGTTGTAGCTCAATGCATATTAAATGCAATAATTGCTTGTTTCTAAAACTGAAAGCACTGTATATAGACAATTGGATAATAACAAAAATTTGCAATGGCCTGGCCAAGTATATATAATATTGATAAAGTCCATGAATTAATAAATTAGAGCTATTTTTGTCAGTAAAATAGCTTTTTTGAATTCATCAGTCATTTATGGTTCATTGACTATGGTCGTACACTCTATAAACAACAATTTTAACTATTTCCCTTTTCACTCAAATTCTGTACACCTGTCAAAATCACAGCCCTCCATTTGAGTATATTACTCACATTTTGTCATCCATCAATCTTTATTTTAGAAAATTGTCACACAAACCACCATTTCGAGTAACCATTTTATTTTTTAATTATGCAGAAAAAACAAACACAGAAAGGGACGCCTTACAAACAATATTTCTAAAAAGTTATTTACATCATACCGCCCATACCACCCATACCAGGCATACCAGGCATAGCAGGTGCGTCAGGCTTAGGTGCATCTACAATCATGCATTCAGTGGTAGTTAAAAGAGAAGCAACACCAGCGGCATCAACGAGAGCAGTGCGAACAACCTTGGTAGGATCAATGATACCACGCTCAATCATATCACAGTATTCATTTGTGGAGGCATCATAACCAAAGTTAAGATTACCAGAATTATCTTCCAAAATCTTACCAGCAACAACTGAACCTTCACCACCAGCATTATCGACAATAGTGCGACAAGGACGTTGAACGGCTTGGCGAATGATATTAATACCTAACTGTTGGTCAAAATTAGCACCTTTCAAGTCCTTGAGAGAGTTGGCTGCCTTCAAAAGAGCAACGCCACCACCGGGGACGATACCTTCTTCAACAGCAGCACGAGTAGCACAAAGAGCATCATCGAAACGATCCTTCTTTTCACCGACTTCGACTTCAGAAGCGCCGCCGACCTTGATTACAGCCACACCACCTGAGAGCTTAGCAAGACGTTCTTGGAGTTTTTCCTTTTCGTAGTCAGAAGTGCTGGGATCTTCAATAACGCCGCGGATTTGTTCACAACGTTGAGCAATGGCGTCCTTGGAACCAGCACCATTCAATAAAACAGTATCTTCCTTGGTGATGGTGACAGAGCCAGTGGTACCAAAGAATTGAGGTTGAGCATTTTCCAACTTGACATCCAATTCATCGGAAAAGACGGTACCGTGAGTGAGTACAGCAAGATCGCCCAAGATGGATTTACGGTTATCACCAAACCCAGGAGCCTTAACGGCAGCAACTTGAAGTTGACCACGTAACTTGTTCAAGATACAAGCAGCGAGTGCTTCACCATCAACATCTTCAGCGACAATCAAGAGAGGACGACGTTGATTAGCAGCAGCTTCAAGAGCAGGTAAGACGTCTTGGAGCAAGGAGATTTTCTTTTCAGAAAGTAAGACTAAAGGGTTTTCAAATTCAACCTTGTGTGTTTTGGTGTCGGTGATGAAATAAGGAGAGATGAAACCACGGTCGAAACGCATACCTTCAGTCACTTCTAACTCGTCTTCAATGGTCTTTCCTGCCTTGACAGTGATCACGCCTTCCTTACCGACACGTTCCATAGCTTGAGCAATCATGTTACCGACGTGCTTATCACCATTAGCAGAAATAGTAGCGACCTACAAGTGTCATTGAATACCAATGCATGATTTCCAAAAAAAAAAAAAAAAAAAAAAAAAA
>JNEK01001125.1:0-12909 GCA_000697295.1 Mucor indicus B7402 | reverse complement strand
ATCCATGCATTGCTTTAGCAAACTTCGACGCGTAGGATTTGACGTGTAGCAATTGACGTGTGGAAGCTCATAGCATCTAGAACTAGCTGTCACACTCAATAAAAAATTAGAACAATGCCACGCTAAATTTTTTTTTTTTTTTTTTGACGTGCGGATTTGACGTGCACCAAGTGTTAATCCTAGGGAAAATATACTCGCTCTCTTTTAATATTTTTCGGCTGCCAAGAATCACAAGGAGATGATTTTCATTAATTTTAGCTAACCAGCGAGATCAATTTTGACTGAACAATAACATTGTTTATAGATGACCTGTGACATTGATTTTGATTGGCTGTGACATTGATTATTGGAAGCACTGTACATGTCACTTGAAAAATACAGAAAAGGAAATTTGATAATCCTTGTCTAGATGTAATATTTTGGCAGTTGATTATGGAATCGCTACTGTTGTTCTCAAATCACCACCACCACCATCTTAGTGTCGTCATTAGTACGACAAAGCAGCACAAACTTAAATATATCAAGAACCTATAACAACGACTGCTTGAGTGGTTTACTGTTATTGTAGCTCTCTTTTCACGTAAAGCAATGCATAACTTCTTTTTTATTTGAAAATAGAAAAGGAGGCTCTCTTTTTTACTCTTGCTACTGTTTCGTTTCATTATTACAGTGCACAGATAACTTGCACATGTATCAATAAAGTTACATACATGAATGTTTTTCAATATTACTACTGTACAGGAGAAATTTACAAGGGGCTCTTTGCATGCTTGCCATGTGCCGATATCGTTGCCTAAAATCAAATGCTATGTATAGCTTATTATACACAGAAAAAAAAGGGGACATAGAGTATGAACTGCTTATTATTAGAATATTCTTTGTCAACGCCAGTATACATTAGAAGCCACTGCGAGCTTTATGTTCTCCTTTTCTTCTTTCACTCCCCTTAGGTACCAAATTCATTATCATCCTTCTGTTAATTCTATCTGTCATCCCTGGCTTCCTTACGTAAATAGCATATGATATAAAAGGCAACAGTAAGTAAACAGTTGTTGTATCTAAGAATTTTTATTTTTCGTTAACCTGTATGTAACAATGATGACGGCTCGCCTCTGGATATATATGGAATTATGGGTATAAACAACTGGATATATTTAGTAGTCTATTACTCGTAAATCGATCTTAATAAGGTTGAAAAAAGACTGGTCCCTCTTTCTTGAAATACAACTGTAGTACAGTACTATCATAAACGGGAACTCTATACTATAATTTGAGACTCTTTTCATCTCTATGGTGTCCCTTAAGAATATATATATATATATATATACAAAAAGAAATCGCAATCGATAAATAAAGAGTAGGTCTGTGCTTTAGACTCTTTTTACTGTGTTGTATCCATTATATCAGTTACCGCTTTTGCTCGGCTGAAGCCCATATGTGACACAAGTTCGTCTTGTAAAAAAAGGTGTTCCGATGAACCGTTGTATGTTGTAATAAGTTTTACATTTTAGCAATGTATTTAATGCAAAGGCAATCTATGCACAATCATTGCGCGTGAAGAAGAGCACTTGTTTTCTTAGGTCATTGGATTATAGACTTACGATATAACGCGATAAGAATATCGGACAATTGCTTTTATGCTATATTTTGTACTAACCTTTTTACATAGTTAAATATAAATATATCATGCAGCATTTGTATAACACTTAATGAACCCTTAATTTAGAAGCAAACAGCAAACCTTGACATGTACAAGTCAATTATCCAAACTAGGAAAGAAATACTACCTTCCCAAAGTCAAACGTACCAAAAACACGTATTTAACATTTATGGACATTATTTTGATTTTCAAGGTTTTCTTTATATAAAAAAGAGGGGGGCGCGAGAAATCTTTTTTAATCTCTCTTTTTTCCCTTCATAGTCTCATGAAAAATGATGCAAGTTGACACTTATCCAGTAAATAGCTTAAATAACGGCATCAATTTAAAAGGTATTTCGGATAGCATATACACCATCATTAATGCCTGTTAATGACATTTGATTTTACAATAGATAGCCAGGCTCCTTCAACTATAAAAAAAAAGAAACCTTTACCAAAAATACCAGTAGATAGATCTGGAACTAGAAAAAGTACATCATGTTCTCTACACAACGTACCATGGTCCAAAGATGAAGAAAAAGAGAAAGAAGTACATTTAACTCATCATCAGTCCTATCCTAATTTTCATCATCCTCTCTTATTAACTCAACCTATTCATGATGATTCTCAATATTTTTATTCATCCTATCACCAATACCCATATTACCAAACACCACCACCATTGCCATCACCACAGCCTCAATATGGTAATACAGAATGGAAAGTATCTATGCAGCCAAAGAGATCCAATAGTCTAAAAATAGACACGGATCATCTCAATACACCTCTTTCTTCACATCTCGAAAAACCCTATGAGCCTCCTATGGAAGAAAAAGCTAGCTATTTTATTAGTAGTAGCAGCAGTAGTAGCGAGAGTCTTTCTACACCTCCATCCACCGTCTCTTCATTTCCTTATGATGAGGCACCTTCAATTTCTTTCTCTGCCGCTGAAAAATTCTTTCAGCAACCTTCTCCATACTCCACAGCTCAACGTATTCCTTCCCCATGGGGCGCAAAAATCCACCGCATCTCTACTGGTTCTATTCCTAATCTTTCCGTTTGCACTGCTCAAGCCCCTACGCCTTCTTCTGTCGCTGAAATTACAAGGAATAGCCAATTCGGTCTCAGTATTGCCTCTTGCAGCCTTATCAACATCAAATCCAACATCAAGCTCTACCGTCGCATGGCAATCAAGACACATAACAAAGAGACACAACTGACTTACGCCAAATACTTGATGCAAATTTCTAGGCTTTATGATAAGATGGCCACCAAATCCAAGTCGCATCATGAAGAGCCTCCTTCTGAAACGAGGCGTCGACTGTTGACAGAGGCAGGGTACTGGATTGAACGACTTGCTAAAGCTGGACAGCCTGAGGCTCTCTACATCCAGGGCCGTTGGTACTTGTTAGGCGCTGACGATGAAGATTGTGTTATCTATACCAAACCACAAGAATCCAAAGCGTTCAAGTGCTTTTTACGCGCATCCAAGGCAGGACATACAGAGGCGCATTATGAACTGGCTCATTTGTGGAAGAAAAAGGGAATGTATGAAAAAGCCGTCAAGTGTTACAAGAAAGGAGCCGAAGAAAACCATACACCCTCCATCTATGTAAAAAAAAAAAAAAAAAAAAAAAAACAGTTTATATATATGTATATAATTCGTTTTTTTTTTTATTCGTTATAAATATAGAAAATGGCCAAGATTTTATTACGAGGTCAATTGAATATGAAAAGAGATGTTCTGAAAGGGTTTGAGTATTTAAAGAAAGCCGCTGATAGAAATGATCATGCAAGTGCAGAACCTGCTTTTGTACTCGGTTGTATATATGCAAATGAATTAGATAGAATCGGTATCAAAAGGTATAGATAGAGAAAGAAATAATGATGTACTAAGTACTTATTGATTATTATAGGTATGCTGCTGAATCGGATATTTTGATTGGCACTCTGATTGAGCCTGAAAAAACAGTGAGCTTGGCGCTAAAGTATTTAAAGAAATCTGCAGAGATTGGGTATCCCGATGCCATTTATTTTATGGGGCAAGTTTCTGAAAAGGGTATTCTTGGTCAATTATGTGATTCCTGGCAGGCTTATCAATATTATATCAAGGCAGCCGAAGTCGATCATGCTGGTGCCATGCTCGATCTATCAAGACTTTACTTTCATGGTATATCAGGACTATTAGCGTCTCAGAAAGACATGGCATTCAAATGGTGTAAACGGTCTGCAGATCTAGGCTTTGATCAAGCTGAATACGTATTAGGGTACAGTATATGTCTTTATTTAGCACGTCAACATCTAATTATATGATAATAGACAGTATTATGAAGATGGTATAGGTGTTGCAGCAGATATATCACGTGCGTTAGAATATTACGGTAAAGCGGCTTCAAAAGGGTACCCATTGGCCGCAGAAAAATTAAACCGACCTTTAACGGGCGAACCAGTGACTCAAGGTTCTACACTAGTCGTAGCTTCAGTTCCTAAAGTCAAACATGATGATGACGATGAAGACCTTGGAAAGCATCGTCTAAAACACCAACAGCAGCATAATTTCTGTTATATTCAGTGATCTATTTATTATTTCTTTCTTTCTTGTAATTATTCAACACGTATAAAAGCATAAATTAAATGACGTTCATTGATGTTGTAAAAATCTATTTGGAAAGTGAAGCTAGTGTTTATACTTTGTTAGCGCTTACGTCCTTGAATGGCTTATTTTAAAGAAAAGTACAAGTGTCTCGAATATTAAACTGTAACGCGTATGCTCCACAAAATATCATATCCTTTTTTATTAAAACGCATTTTTTGGGAGTTTTATGTATGTTTTCACTGCCTAGGATATGTAAAGTAATACCCATCCTTGCGGTTATGACGATGTTGTTGCGAATGCTGGCTGAATGAAACGAAGTGTATTGCAATTTAGGGAGTCACTTGTAATAGGGGGGATTTAATGACATTGAATATCACGAGCTGCTTTTAATTTCCCATTTCCAAACACAAGATGTCCAAAACCAGCTCCCAGTACAGTAGCTATCATCAAAAATCCGTTATATGTCATGAATACAAGCATTAGCCAAAAACTGATAGCCACCAGCGTTGCATAATTGATTGATTTTAAAACACGGTATTTGTACGAGCGTCTGTCATGAGGTGTAAATATTACAAAATATATGGTCCTTAAACTTTACCTTGCTATGCCCATATCTTTCCTCAAAAAACTTGTATTAGCAGCTGTTGTTGTGTCGTTCTCTACATCTTCTTCCCCTGCAAGATTTCGCTGGTCGATTAATTTCTTTTTATCTGTCTGTATCCATTTATTATCAAGCGTGCTGGACCAAACTCGCAAGTATTCATATCCTGCAGCAATACAGAACACCACCAAACATGAAATGAACATTTCTACAGCATCATGAATATGCCAAGACTCAAAAACAACACAGACATCTTGAATTTGCCAATTAAACAGCATCTATAAACAAAGAGTTCAGTCGCTTATTCATATTCTCCTTGTTTTTTTTTCTCTCTCTCTCTCTCTCTTTGCTTTTACGTTCATTGAACAACTGCTTGGCATTTCGTGTCCTGGCATGTTGTGTCCAGGCATGTCATGCATTTCATGTAAAGACATGTCATGTTGCTCAGACATATCGTGACCCATCATACTGTGATCCATCATATCATGTCCCATATGTCCTTCCATTGTGATTAATTGAAATGTAATAAGAATGCTCTATGAAGAAAAAAAAAAAAAAAAAAGAAATTTATTGTACCTCCCCTTAATTATTTTATGTTGTAGATCATCACAAGGGTTTTTACTAGTAATAGGATTGAAATACTCAAGATAAAAGGTGCAAGCTTGTCATGTAAAGCGAAGCAATTCTATGCTGAATATAGGTTTAGCTGTAGACAAACATCAACATTTCTGTTATGTAATTGTTACACTAAATGTCTAAGAGAAGATGTTTGTTACACGAAAGTACCTTTAAAAAGATTTGTCGGTATTTTAACAAAGTAAGTGAAAAAAAAAAAAAACACACCGACTAAAAATTTGTTCATTTGTTTTAGAGATGTTGGCAGAGGTTTACAAGATAGCTATTGCATCGCGTGTCGTCACCGTCAGTTTTGCAATATCTAGCTACTTGTTTACTGGAAGTTATGATTCTTCAGGAGAAATTCAGCTGGATTCACCTTTCAAATGTGTTTTAAATGTATTTTTACGATGGGATGCTCTTTATTTTTTGCACATTGCAGAAAAGGGATATGTATATGAGCAAGAGACCGCATTTTTTCCCGTAATGCCCTTACTTTCTCGATTGATGGCACACACATGTTTGTAATTACAACTTTAGTGACGATTAGTATTTCGATTGACTTTTTGTATAATAGTGTTGTTACCTTTACAGAAAGTGTTGGGTGAGAGATATACTTTATTACTAGCAGGTGTAGTTATTTCAAATGTGTCATTTGTTTTAGCGGCAGGTGTATTGTACAAGTAGGTTTATGAAAAAAAGAAGTTGGCATATATTTATTTCTTAAAAAGGTTGACACTTGCATTATTACCGAGAAATCAAAAGTTGGCAATGGTATCGTCAATTGCATTCTGTTTATCACCTCCAGCTATGTTTATGTCTTCATTTTACACAGAATCGCTTTTTGCTCTATTCAGTTTTACTGGTATGCTTTGTATTGTGCAGAAAAAATATTTAAAAGCAGCATTGATATGGGGAGTCGGATCCGGCATTCGATCCAATGCGATAGTGTACTCTGGATTTTTCATTTATGACTTAGTGTGGCAAAAGTTCATACAGAAAAAGGTAGCTCATATTATACTATTTGTTTCTTTTGTTAATAGAGCTTTGCAGAATTTTGTTGTTGGATTGATCCGATCTGTCATTTACACTATAATCACAGCCACTGGATTTGGGCTATTTCAATATTACGGCTATCTTCAATTTTGTTCATTAGAAAGAGCTTGGTGTCATAACAGACTACCGCTGATTTACTCTTTTGTGCAAAAAGAATACTGGTACAGCAGCTTATTTTTTTTTTCCTAATGCAATGTTATTAACAAAAACTTTATCTCAGGGACAATGGATTTCTTGCATACTATGAAGTGAAACAAATCCCCAACTTTGTTCTAGCTTCTCCTATCATTCTATTAAGCGTCTTTGGCTTAAAAACATATATACAACATGACTCATTAAAGTTTTGGACAATTGGCCTCTCTCAGCCAAAAACGAAAGGTGATAATAGTTCGTACTATAGTCAGAATCTTGACGTTTTTATGTATCTTTGGTTATTTTTGCTCGTGTTTGTGACAACTAATATGCATATCCAAGTCATTATTCGCTTCTTTACTTCACTTCCACCACTTTATTGGTTTGTAGGTCACTTATGGATTAAGGGCTTCAATGAAGGCAAGAACGCTTTGTGGGCAAATGTAGTGCTAGGCTATTTTGTACTCTATGGACTCATTGGCATTGTCTTATTCTCTAGCTTTTTACCACCTGCATAAAATTTCCAATAAAAATCATAAATACAAGTAAGGGACTACTCGCGAATATCTTGTATACTCCTTTAAACGATTGAACACAAAATATAGGGGGCACTTTATTTAAAAAGCAATGATTTGCTAAAACTCGGTGGTAGCGAAAATTAATTGATATAGAAATTACCTACGTATTGCACCAAAATGACCTGGTTTCAGGGGAAAGCACTGCTAGCATTCTGTCTTATAAATGAGCCATGAATTCTTTGTTTATTGCTTACCAGATTTGATATCGTTGTCAGTATCGACAAGAAGAGCTATCATCTACCGAAAAGCTGAAAAGCAATGTGAAGGCACGATTTATCGAGGATACTCTATCCCTTTGACAGATTACACGTTTTTGGTTTTCTTAATAAGTAGTAAACTTTTTTCTTGGGTGGCTATACTTAATATTGAGGTAATTCTTACAAGTGAATGTCACAATGATGGTGGTCGGACAATGAAACTAAAGAGCTCTACGAAGTGCTTAAATACGCTTGAATTGTTTTTGACCCCTCTTTGTATAATTTGTAATGGGCATTCACAAAATGATCACTCGATCACTGGAATCTTTACCTTCATTACCAACTAAATTTACAAAGTCACTGCCCTGTGATATCTATACTGCTAATGTCACAGAGACTACTAATCATCGGCTTATGCGAACTGCACGACCAGTACATGGTGCTGTTTATTCACATGTCTATCCTGAGCAGGCCCCGAACCCTACTCTTCTTGCAATTTCTAAACCAGCATGTGAAGATCTTGAATTAGATTATGAAGAAGCATTCAAGAGCGAAGAATTTCTGTCTGTGTTCTCTGGTAACAAGATCTTGCCAGGTACAAAACCTTGGTCTCTCTGCTATGCAGGCCATCAATTTGGGTAAAGAAAACTGCGCAATAAGTAGACTACAGGTTTTATTTATTTACATAAATAGCTTTTTTGCTGGACAATTAGGTGACGGTAGAGCTGTCTCTTTATTTGAAACCGTAAATTCAAGAGGAGAAGAATGGGAAATTCAGTTGAAAGGTGCAGGACGCACGCCTTATTCTCGATTTGGCGATGGTTATGCTGTATTAAGATCAAGCATTAGAGAATTTTTGATGTCTGAACACATGTATGCGCTAGGTGTGCCAACTACAAGAGCACTTTGTTTGATAGGGACGTCAAGAGATGTATTTAGAGCAGATGGCCCTAACAGTCGTAAGCGATATTAGAGCTGTCAAAAAACTGTTTACTCACAAAGCAAAAATTAGAGGAAAACGAACGTGGAGCTATCGTTGCTCGTATGTCACCATCATGGCTTCGATTCGGTAACTTTGAAATATTTTATTCGAGAGATGATATGGAAAATGTTCGTATTTTAGCGGATTATGCCATTGAAAACGTAGTCAAGGATGAACAAAACGGTACTGGCAATAAATATGGTAGATTTCTTCGAAACGTTACAAAAAAAACAGCAATCATGGTAGCAGAATGGCAAGCTGTGGGCTTTAATCATGGTGTGATGAACACAGACAATATGTCAATTTTAGGTTTGACCATGGACTATGGACCTTTTCAAATAATGGATTACTATAATCCTTTGTATGTATGCAATCATTCAGACGAAACAGGACGTAAGTATTACCTCATCCTTTCTGAGAAAAATTATATTTTAACTTTTATTACAGGTTATGCCTATCATCGCCAACCATCTGTTTGCATATTTAACCTTGTAAAACTGGGTGTGCCTCTTTTTGAACTAATAGGTGCTGGGGACAACGTAAACTCAATTATCTTCCCAGATAAAGATAACGAAACAAAAGAAAACGTCACTGATGAAAAGACACTAGAGAAATACCGAGAGGCTGGTAAAGAATTTGTACAGGAGCTACTCAACAACGAGTTCAAGGACTACTTTATGGAGCATTTGTCCAAAAAACTGAGTTCCAAGATTGGGCTTAGTGATGCTGCAGACGTTCAAGGCGATATGAATGACGTTATTATTCCAATGCTAGAGTGGATGTCTACCTATAAAGTCGATTATCATCGATTTTTCAGATCGCTCAGTAATTACGAAATTACAGAAAAAGGTGAAGACAATGATTGCAAAAAAGCCATCGATGAATGGCTTGAAATTATAACTGAAGACGGGAGTCAGAGGGAGTCCAGCAAAGAAGCAATAAAGCCATGGTTAGCTATTTATCGTCATCGTTTAATGAAAGAAAAAGCCAGTTTTACTGAACGTAAGCAACAGATGGATGCTGTGAATCCACGCTTTGTTTTGCGAAATTCCATAGCTGAAAAGGTGATCCAAGCTTATGAAAATGGAACAGACGAGGAAGCTCAGAGTGTTTTGAATGCCTGCTTAGACGCCTGTATAAATCCATTTAGAAGTCATTATGAGGACGAAAGAGTAGAAAGTTGGATCAAGGAAGCAGTTCCCGTAAGCTTTACATTACATTGTTTATATTGAATTAAGCTGATACTTTTTATTACATTGTAGGAAAAGGACATGAGATGCTCCTGTAGCTCCTAGTTTGTTGTTAGCATGATTAGTAATGACATAAGGCGCTGGTTTCAATGTATTGTGTTTAAACTACTTTACCGTTTACATGTATTTATTCCTGGTAAAATGGTCAGCATCAACGTAATAATATCTAACTCTATTTTTGCTTACACAAGCAAACTCATTTAGCAAATTTAATAAATAAAAACAGTTGTTTATGCATTATGCACTTTTGATGAGGAGAAGGTTACTATAGCCATTAAATAAAAACTGCTGTAGTTACGTTTTAGATCGATTGTTACGGACAGAAACAGTTCCTTTTAAACATAGACAAGTCGTCTAAGGAAAACCATAATATGAACATTTATACGATACATCCACAAACAAAAAGACGAACTTCATTCAGTTTTAGATGGAAATTGTGCCTCTGTGTCCTATCTTTTTTATTTTTTATTTTAGTTTTGAATCATAAAAATAGAGGAGGGGGCAAGAGCCAATGTTGCCAGCATCTCAGGCATCTCAGTAAATGGATCTCTTAGACAAAACAAGACTCATTAAGAACTTAATGATAGCGTATACCCCAATCTTAAATAGCCTGTCAATGACTCGCCCACGTGTATCCCCCCCTATTTTTCTACCAATGAAACATTGAAGTTTACACGCTATCATTACTGTATGTCTGTTTGTTTTTTTGAATGACTTCAAAAAACACGAATGAAACTAATTAAGACTAAGATAAGTAAAAGCTATGATTTTCAAGAGACACCAACCAAATTGGAAGAGCTCTTTGTTGAAGTTTTGAGAAGTACAGGAATAAAGGCTCACTTAAGCTAAGGTAAATCAAACGATAACTTTTTTTTTTTGAGTGCAAAGACCATGCACACCTTAATAAAAGCTGCTCCTTAATTCATCCATAAGGAGTAAGGCACTTACTAAACAAAGGCATATTTTCATTTGCCGATAAAAAATTTAAGAACCGCGACTTTTCTCTGCTTTGACTTTAAATATTTTACGACGGCGTTACAAAATAATGAGTTTGCATGAAAAAAGCCACAAGAAATTAAATATAAATAGAGTCCATTTCTCTCCCTTTCATTCTTTTCCTTTTCTTTTTTTTTTCAGACAAAAAGTCCAAACGGAAAGGGCATTTTGTTCTGTAGCTTCGGATAAAAGCTCAAGAATAATGCTTTTTTACATCAAGCGTCTCTCATATCAAAAGGTAATGTACAATAAGAGCAACGATTAAATGATGGGTCTTTTTAACAGGTATTCTCCTGTAGTAAATCTTCTAAACTACTGTCCTCTCTTAACAAGAATTAAAGACGCGTGCTTCCTCTCTCTCCAAGTTTTTTGTGCTCTCTCTACTCTGACATGTTACTTTTCTTTCCATCGGTTATTGCAAAGACTAGGATTATTGGCTTTTGCTTTCCTTTCTAGGGGGCCACTATAGCGTTGAACAACTGTTTGGCTGCCTATATAGTGAAGTCATTAATTAAAAGCACCCCCAAATCGTGTGAAATGCATTGTTTGGTTTCTGGCGCTTTTATTTTTTCTTTCTGTTCCTACAGACTACTATAGCGATGATAAATCTGCCTATATAGTACGTGTCATTGCTTTCTCCTCGCAGAAACTACCAATAAGGTAGAGCTCAATGACTGGGAAAAAAACTAGTTCTTTTTGCTGTAGTCTTTGGAAAAATAAGGAGTTCCCATCTGATTATCTCTATTGGTCGCGCTTTTGGCAACATCTCATTTATATTACTATACTTGCTTCCATCTCCAAATCATCCTGCTTACCTTATTACTCTACGCTGGTCCGTTTTATAAGCCTTCATCATTAAACCATCCTGATGCTGTATACTCTGGGGACTTCTAACACTTATATACCCTACTATTACATTTCTCTTTTTACTTCTTGTAAATAAAGTCACTTTGCGACTAAATTGTTTATTACATTTTATTCTATACATTTTGCTTTTTCCTTATTTTTGGGTAATTCATGCGCTTAATTCTTTGCCAAATATCTCACCCTGCGTACTTATGGTCTTAACTGAGAAAAGATCTACCTCAATGAAGTTTCTGAAAAGTGAGAAAGTTTTAGTTTGAATTGATCTGTTGTTGTACACTGACCTATGTGATGGTAGTTACAATTTTTATCTACTCGCTAGTTAAAGGTATTCTGATGTCTTAAGGGTAAGGCATGCGTGTCAGGAAACTTGTTGATATTGACCGATTCATCATTATATAATGGTGTGATTATATAATCTCAATCGTTGGCATATAAAATTATTGTGCATTATTTATAGCATTGTCCTGTTATAACTATACGATGAAACTCACTTGTAGAAAAACAGTAACTACATAAATGTCTTTGTTTTATTTTGAATAAACGCTGCTAGATCTAACTTGGCCTTTCTGAATTTTCATTTCAGCATTCTTTTTTTTCATTTCAGTATTTCACTTGGCTTTTTTCTTCATTTCAGCATTTCACTTGGTATATTTTCTAACATTCTCTTCATTGTATGGCACAGCATAAAACAAACATACTGCTTCCTCGCGAGAAATAACAATCATGATTTTTTCCAAGTGAAATGCTGAAATGAAGAAAAAAGCCTCGATCATCGACGAATTAGAAGATGTAGAAATATGCTTTACAAGAAACCCTAAGAAACCAAAACTTTTGTGCACAAGAGTTATTTACGCGAATTGGTTCGACATCAACTTGTATACGTCAAAAGAGACGATTGAAATTAATCTAGAAGCAAATAAAGAAGTAAATGAAGAAAATAAAGAAGAAAATAAAGACGAGGATAAAGAAACACATGATGTTAATAATAAAATAATGCTTAGTACTTAGGCTGATTCTTGGTACACGTACTATTTTCACGTACTTTTTCAAAAAAAATTGCGGTTTTGCTAAATGCATCCGTTCATTACACGTAGATTTCTGTTGAATCTTTACTGAGCATTAAATGCATCCTTTGTATAATATATCTAGCTGGTCTTGAGACAATGAACCCTATTTATTGACATAATCATAGAACAAAGAGACATAAGCAAGTCAGCAGACTGACAACATTTCTGTTATTTATAAATAGGAACAACTTTGATTGTTATTCTTTTTCTTTTACTTTTCTCTTATACGTTTTATGCAAACTTATCATCCAAGAAGAGGACTCACTGGAAAGCAAAACAAGACTCTACAAAAGTCTTCCCTCAATAACGGTTGTGCTATTCTTACACTTTTAC
>JNEK01001123.1:0-37129 GCA_000697295.1 Mucor indicus B7402 | reverse complement strand
AATACGATAGAACTGACGAAGAAGTGAAGTCACCCCAACTAAAGGCCATCTTCTAGTAAAAGTACACCAGTAGCTAAAGATGCTTGTGTTTCTATCAACTGTCTCTAGCAACAACCGACACCCGGCGCAGCGCCGATTGTATGCCACGCGGACTGTTAGACCAAATCGCAGATGATGTGCCACCCTTGCAGGCCTAAATTCTTGAAGCCACGTCCGTTCCCGAGTTCCGGGCGAGAACTACTAGACCGAGACAACGACCCATATCAGCTATCTCTCAATAAAGAAAGAAAACCAGGCGAAACACAATTGGCTCTTGATAGCAACCGCCCTAAGTATATTTAATATAAAGATTAGCTTATTTGTATATATAGAATAATAATAAAAAAGAAAAAACTTACCCAAATTACAAGCACTAGTTTGCTACTCTAAAGAAACCAGCGTGTGCTTGAATTTACCAGGGAGCTAAGTCGCGCTTGCACCAACCTACTTTCTAAGACATCCATCGTATATGCCGTCTATCACTAAAATAAAGTGGGTACCAGAAACTATCTAAGGGGATAATAAAGACTATCTAAAAGGGGGGGGGGAATAGACTATGTAAGGGAAAAATAGAGACTATAACTAACAGAGAGAGTAAAGACTTTAAGTAAAACTAAGAGACTTGTAAGATAAAAAAGAGAAAAAAAGAGAGAAAACAAAAAAACTCGCTTTTCTCCCTGTTATTTTTCAGGAGCTTAATTGTTTCATGCACTTATTTTTTTTTTTTTTGTAAACAAAAGGAAAGATTCCGTTGAAGCATGTGATGTTTACTGTCTTTCAAGACGACGAGTAAACAGTACTCGTTTTTAATAGAATTACGCCTACTATTATGAATCAAAAATGAAGAAAAACTAATACGATAAGAAAAAGTGTATTCAGTTTAGCTCCTGATCGGTTTTAATTGTCAATTTAAATTATGCCAGAGTTTAATTTTAAAGTCACAGGCCAAGCTAAGCCTGTTATAACTTGGCACGCATGCACAAACAAAAAAAAAAAAAAAAGACGCCATCTAATTTATCCTTTTATAGTTTTCTTGTTGCAGCCAGAATGGGCCAGATTCCCCCCCCCCTCTTCTTTATTCCTGCTTTGGTAATAATTTACTTATATTCTTACTTAACCAAGTCAAATTGTCATTTAAGGTGGTGTTGTTCTTTATAACATGCTCATTAAATCTTTGTGAGATAAAGCTCATCTACCTTGTCATATTTGCCCTGCAAGTGCTTGTTGATGGTTGTTTGACTTGAATTGCTCGTGATGGCCTTTCTCTACATGAATGTATACAGAATATAATAGCAACTTTGTAAGAGGTGTGCCTCTATTATCTTAATGAATAACATTCAAAAAGTTACAGTATGGTATTCTTTGAGATTAATTTTACCCAATGTTTCTTTTAATTCAGTTTATTATAAGTGCGGTCATCATAAAACAGATTAATATAGGTATTTTATGTTTCATTGTACATAATTATGAGCTTTTAGAATGATGAAGAGCTTGTCTAATATTGACAATTGTTAGTTAATAAAGATTGTATATATAAATCTTATGTATCAATACATACTCTGTCTTTGATATGCTGTAGGAACTGTTGATAACTCATAATATTATCACTGCGATCCTCAACCAAAAGAGACAAGAACCACAATCGCAAATATGGGTCACCATCTTCTTTAACCAAGTAAAGGGTGGGGTAATAATTACCTCGGCGCTTTTCTCTTATCTTTCCAACAAGTGTGTTCACCTTTCTATTAAGAGGTGTTTCCAAGACAGGCAAAGTGACCTTACCACCTTTAAGTCCTTCATAGGACTTGATATCAAATAAATCAACACAAAGCTGAGGAACGACATTTCTTCCTACCCACAAATATATGTTCTGGCCATTTTCCAAAAGATAACATCCATGAGGCTCTAAGTTTTCAGTTGTCAAGTTTAATGCCGGTGGGAAGACAACTCCGTTTTCAGAAATCTCTCCAGCTGCAGCAGGCATATTGTGTAGTGAGTAGAGGTTCCCGTAGAGATAAGGGATCAATAGCTGCATGGGCATAGTGTTAATCAAATTGATAGCGTTCGACCTCATATCAGTGGGAATTTGTGAGCTTTGACGTAGGGCATCGCTTTTAATCAAACTGAGAGCTAACAAAGGAAGAAGTTTGAGATTATCAGGAGCAGACAGCTGAGGAATAGAGCCCTGTCCAGAACCCAACACATGTGTCTTGTAGACACCAAGAAGATCAACAACCTTATTCACAATGGCATCACGGGCATCATCCAACTTGGATGTCAAGCCACGTTCAACAGCTAATAAGCATGAATAACCCTTTTAACTCAAAAACAATTTCTCTTTTTTTCTCACCTTTAACAGCAAGGAAGGCAGTAATAGCTTGCTGGTTAGCACTAGCATATAATTCCGAAATAGAATTGACAACAGGTAAGCAAGTCGTTGTGACACGGATTCGTCTTTCACCAGTGCAAGAGGTATGTAACAAAGCAGTTTGGAAACAAATGGTAGGAACGTTCAGACCATCCTCCATTGTTACTTCAACAACGTAATCTTGATCACGGGGAACGTTGGGAAGCGCCAAAAGATCTGAAGAGCGAATGAAAAAGTTACCGTAGAAGGCGCTCATACGTAAATTACGTGATGAGCGAATACGGATAACGGCTTCCAAGCCGATTTGTTCTGCCAAGAGTTCGGAAAATTCGTGAGAAAATTTGATCGCATCCTCAGAACGACTAGCATTGAATCCAGGGTAGAAATAGGTTTGTCCACTAGTGTAGTGAGGGACACAGCTGAGTGTGGCAACATCAGAGTATTGACCGCCAAATATAAGCATATCACATGCAACTTGTGAACGAGAACAATCGACGGCGAATGTTTTGTAAAAAGGTGATGCAGCGTTCAAAAGGCTGGATTCTTTTGATGTTCCAAGAAGTTTGACATCTTCCCGTGGCTTCAAAGCTCCAGCACCTGTATTGGGCAAAGTGGATTGTAAGCAAATAATTTTACCACCCATGGGCGACTAATAAATCTTTAATAACAACGATAATAATTCACTTTTATTGAACTTACCACCAGCTTAAACGCAGCTTGAAGGGCTGTTCCTAGTGCATTGTTGACGTTGACTGAATCCTTGAACATGTTAGGCAATTTGTCTAATAAAATCTTCAACTGTTGGACAGATTCCGTCAAGTTAGCTAACAAATCTGAGGGTTGTGGTATATAAATATCTTCCAAATCCGAAACGACCAACATTTGAGGCTCTTTCAACTTGGAGTTCAAATTAAAGAAATGAATGGATGAATCGACAGCAATAAGACCCACTTTTGTACGATTTTCTGTATTAGGCAAACGATCAAGTGAATCAAGAATAGTGCGGGCCGCTGTGGCTACCATACCCGATTGAATCGCAGAGAAAGACACGTCAATAACGAAAATAAAAGCGGGTGCTTGAGGAGGACGAACCATGTATTCAGTAGGTGCAACAAACTCAACACATCCATGGTTTAATTCGTGACGTTTCCAGCGGTCAGCGGGCTGTTGCGTTTGATTATCATAGTCAAATGCAGCTGGTACATCGTTGAGTAAGAAACACATGTTGCACTTCCAGCGTTGTCCACCTTCTACAAATGTCACAAAAGGATTAATATAAGTTCTACAACGTCTACATCTGGCAATAACACTATCTCTAACAATCGGTACAAGATCCTATTTATGTAAGTTACATTAAATAGCGTTTTCTTACACTCCAAGTATCATAACTTACATCTCCTTCCTTAAGACTTCTATAAGGCGCTAAAACAAGAGCAAATGGTAATCTCGATTTTTTCAACAACGATTCATTGGAAGGAACAGCGTTGATAGTGCAGGCTTGATATGAAGGATCACAATTAGCAAATGGTGAATCAGTGACAGAGACCTTTTTGTTAATCCGGTTTAATCACAACGCTCTCTTCTCGATCACTCTTTTATAACTTACATTAGGAGGTAAACGGATCATAGGTCCAGTATTTTCAAGATCATTGATATGAGGGCGGGTACCTAATAAAGAAACGGCGGGGGTGACCTATAATAGACGTTAGCATAGCTTGAATGATTGGTTTCATCCTGATGAATTACGTACAGGAACACTTCCCATGCCCATGCTACCAAATTGAGTTGTTATCTGATTAACAGGATCTTGGCTGTACGCGTTGTATAATGGCTGTTGAGATGGCTGTTGAGATGGCTGTTGAGAATAACCAGATGGTGTACCCATGGGAGAGATGAGTTGAGGCTGTTGTTGGATGGGCTGAATGGGTGAACCATAAGGTTGTTGTTGAGGAAAACTAGGAGAAATATCGCCAGAATAAGCTTTTGTGATTTGTTCGGGATACAATCTCTTTTTCCTGTGATGATCAGGTATCGAAGTATGAGTGGTTGGTGATAAAGGCACTTGAGGTATTGATTGTTGATTTGGAGATTGCAAGTTATTACCGGAAAGAGTAGGTGATTGAACGGGTGACTGAGTTACTGGTCGCATCAAAGGTCTTTGTTGGTTTGGTATAAAGTTAGGACGGGCACCAGCAGGGAGTCCAGGATGAGGAGGGGGCGCTCCTCCAGTGTGTGGTTGAAATCCCGGTCTAGGACCTTCAGATTGCACTTGAGGACGCATTCCAGGAGATGACATTTGTTGTTGAAAAGGAGGTCGGTATCCTAATGGCCGCGCTTGTTGTTGGCCAAAAGGAGGTCTTTGGTTTTGCTGAGGTGGTTGTTGTTGCTGTTGCATTTGAGATTATCGTGCTTATCTTTTAGAACAACAAAAAAAAAAAAAAAAAAAAAGAAAGACAAGTTATTTCAAAATCATGCAAATCATAAAGGCAAAATTTCGACCTACCACAACAACGAATACACGTTTCAGCACAAAGGATTTGCCGCGTTTACATTACTGCTGTCAGGAAATAATAGGCTGATCACTGCGCCTTGTTATTTGTTTCACTCTTCTTCCAGTTACATTGAACCACATAACGATAAAAGTACTGTGAATTTATTAAAAAAAAAAAAAAAAAAGGAATCATGCAAAGATGAGATAAAAATGTATAAAGAACGAGAACATAGCAAAATATATAAAACTAAATAATAATAACGTCTAGAGAGGATTTTATGATTATGTGTATCTGGGTACATAGAAAACTAATCAAAAATAATCTTAGTAGCTTTCTTGGGTTCTGCGCCGGTATCCTTAAAGAAAGCACCATAAGCACTGTGTGTCTTCTTCTTAACAGTTGTACCAAATGCCATTAATTCCTCAGGAACAGGCATATTTGCTTGTTTCAAGACGTTGATCAATTCGCCAGAGTGAGACTTATCTTCAGGAGTGAAGAAAGTGTGAGCAGTACCTTTTTTACCACCACGACCAGTACGGCCAATTCTGTGAACATAGGCTTCGATTGTAAGAGGGAATGTAAGATTGATAACATGCTCGACATCAGGGATATCGAGACCACGAGCAGCAACATCAGTAGCAATCATCAATGGGAAAGAACCATCCTTGAAGGAGTTCAAAGCTTCAGTACGTTGTTGTTGATTTTTGTCACCATGAATACCGACAACCTTGTAACCATGGTATTGCAAAGATCTTTCAATACGCATGGCTTCTTTTTTATAGAGTGCGAAAATTAACACACGGTTGGTACGTGATTTATGAACTTTCTTCAATAAGTCCAAAAGGTGGCGTTCTTTATCTCTGGGATTATCAATGACTTTAACAATTTGTTGTACGTTTTGAGAAGCAGCAAGGTCAGGGGAGCCAATAGTAACACGCATAGGGTTGTTTAAGAAATCACTAGCAAGTTTGCGAACACTCTCGGGCCAAGTAGCAGAGAACATGACAGTTTGGCGATCTTTGGGGGTGTAACCCATAATAGCACGGATATCGTTTTCAAAACCATCATCCAACATACGATCGGCTTCATCTAAAACCATGAAAGAAACCTCGCTCAAGTCACAAGTGCCTTCGTTGATGAGATCGATCAAACGACCAGGAGTAGCGACAACGATATCGACACCTCTTTGGAATGCCTTACGTTGAGGTTGTTTATCAACACCGCCGTATACACAAATAGAAGTAACACCGACAGCCTTACCAGCGGCAACAGCTTGTTCTGAACTTTGCATTGCCAATTCACGAGTAGGTGAAACAACCAACATAATAGGCTTACCGCTTGTCTTGCGTTGCTTTAACTTGGATGCAATATGAACCAAACCAGGAATAGTAAAAGCAAGTGTCTTACCAGAACCAGTTTCAGCAATACCAATAATGTCACGGCCAGAAAGTGTAATGGGCCAAGTAGAAGCTTGAATAGGGGTGGGGTTCTTGAAATTCTTAACTACTTCCAAAATATTGTCGGGAAGACCAGCATATCTAAATTCAAGGATAGGGCGAAGATTAAGATCTCCGGTGACTTCAATAGTGTGCTTTTTGTAAAACTCATCAATGGTGCTTTGAGGAAGAGCTGTAAGTTCGTCATCTTGAGTGTACTTGTAGTCGGCAAGAATTTCGACGTTCTTCTTGACAGACTTTTTGGGAGCTACTTCAACTTCCATCTTTTCTACAGGTGTTTCATCCTTCTTTTCTTTCTTTTCCTTCTTCTTATCCTTCTTGTCCTTTTTATCCTTCTTCTCCTTTTTATCCTTCTTACTCTTCTTTGAAGCCTTGTCTACAGAAACTTCATCTCTCTTTCTCTTTTCAGCCTATTTACATATACCTTAGTTAAGGCCCTGTATTATTTTTTAAGTTTTCTGCAATTTACCTTTTCGATCTTTGTGGGAGACATGATCTGAATTATAATAAGGAAAAAAAGAAAATACAGCAACTATCAAAAAAAAAAAAAAAAAAAACTTAAAAAAAAAAAAAAAAAAAAAAAAAAAAAACTTAAAAAAAAAAAATACATAGAGTGTGACTGTTTAGGTAAATTGATTTTGCAAGAAGTTAGGGGCTTAGAAAAACTGGCGCTAAAGTGGATCATAACTGCAGAAGAAAACAAAAGACTATTTATTCAAGTTATACTAGTCTGCCGCACTTTAGTATAGTGTAGGTTTATCACATAATAAAATTATCATCCATTCTACTTTTGGATTTGTATATTGAAGATTACTGTTACAGTCAACATATTAAAGCTTGTATACGCTTATATACATTTGTGCTTTAGCGGCTTTGGCATTTTAAAACTGTAGTGGATCTCAAATTATATTTTTAATGGATAATGGAACTTTTTTTCGCTGCGTGTTTTTTGACTAAATAACAGCTGGTATTCGCCACCTTACAATGATTTTTGCGCAATAGGTTTCGATGTTCAACCATATTAGTGTGATATATCAAAAGTATATTGACTGTATTAGCTTCAATTTTCTCATAACTTTTCTGATATAAGTAAATGAGACTATTTCAAAACAGGTGGATTTGACGTTCCAAGGCTTAGCTTCAATTTCCCAAAAAAAAAAAAAAAAAATCGCATCACAGTTACTGCCCTGAGCCTCATCACCAACTATACAGCATGATCCAACTTTGACAATACTTCTTCTTTTTTTTTTTTTTTTCCTTTTCTTTACTTTCTACACTGTACTTTTCTTAAAACAAGCTATACACTCATTCCTATTGAGAATGACATTTCAAAAGTTAACAGATCAAGAGGACATAACCAACCAGTATATAAACGACACTGATGAAGTATTGCCTCTCACAAAAACGACACTTGCAAGCGAAGAAAAAAAAACAGAAACTTTTATAGACGAAATACCAGCACATCTTGAAGGTTATCTCCAAACAAAACCAACATTTGGCTTAAGCGAGGAAGAGCTGCTTGAGAGGCGGAAGCGCTTTGGCAAAAACGAACTTTCTGAAAAAAAGCGGAACAAATTACTCCATTTTCTTTCGTTCTGTAAGACTCTATAACCCGTTCATTTATTCGCCTAATACCCATTACATATTCTAGTTACTGGTGCTATTTCTTATTTGATGATTTTGTCACTTATCTTGACAGCAATCACTAATGATTGGCTTGACTTTGGCATTATTTTAGGCATGCTTATCATCAACGCAATTATCGGCTATGTAGAAGAAGCGAGAGCAGAAACATCTATAGAGTCGCTGAAGAACAACCTAGCGCTAAAATGCAAATGTTGGAGGAATGGTGAGCTAGTCGACATTCATGCTGCTGATCTCGTTGTCGGCGATATTATCGTCCTAAGAATTGGTGACATTGTGCCTGCTGATGCACGCCTTTTGGGAATAGGCGCCTCAGGCGAAGGCATTGAATCCGATCTTCAAGTAGACCAGAGCTCCTTAACGGGTGAATCGTTACCTGCTAAAAAGAAGCCGGGAAATATCGTCTACTCCTCGTGCATTGTCAAACAGGGCCAGCAGCAAGCCGTCGTCGTTCGCACAGGCCATGATACATTCATAGGAAAAACGGCTAGCCTTATTTCTGTTACGACAGGTTCTGGAAGGTTTCAAAAAGTCATCAACTACATTGGAAATTTCCTGATTATCATTTCACTTGTCTTGGTTCTTATTATGTTTATTTATGAAATAGTGTCTGTAAGAATCGCATTTGGCACTGTCACTGAAGCGCAAGTTCTAGCCACACTTAATCAAATGGTCATCTTGACAATCGCTGCGTAAGTCATCATCCTACCCAAGAACCATTGCTTACCTTTTTCATCAATTAGCATTCCAGTCGGTCTCCCGACAGTGATGTCAGTCACAATGGCTATTGGAGCTAAACAGTTAGCCAAACATCAAGTCATTGTTAAAAGATTAACAGCTGTAGAAGAGTTTGCTTCTGTTTCTATATTATGCAGTGACAAAACAGGCACATTGACAAAAAATGAACTGACCTTTGATGAGCCCTATACCTCCTCATCCTACACAAAAGAGGATCTTTTATTGTATTCCTACTTGGCGTCCGAGAAGGCGACAGAAGACCCTATTGAAACCGCGGTTCGTTTAGCAGCAGAAACACACCATCCACATATCAGTGGCGGCGTCTTTGGATACCAAGTTGTATCGTTCAAGCCATTTAATCCTGTTGATAAAACTTCTGAAGCGGCAATTTTGGAGACGGCCACTCAAACAAAGTTCCGTGTAGCGAAAGGTGCTCCACAAATTATTCTAGAGCTAGTGGGTGGTGACAAAGAAGCCGAAGCCACAGTTGAGTCCTTTGCCAGTCGCGGTCTAAGAGCGCTCGGTGTTGCGAGGACTGTTGGAGGTCGGTGGGAGCTGGTGGGCTTACTTAGTTTAATTGATCCTCCTAGAGAAGATTCTGCAGCGACACTAGCTGAGTGCCAAGCCTATGGTATATCTGTTAAGATGATCACTGGTGACCAAGGTGTGATAGCAAAAGAAGTGGCTGCAAGGCTTGGCATGGGCACGAATATTCTAGATGCGGATGAATTGACAGCTTCTCAAAAATCAGAAAAAGAAATATCAGATAGTTGTCTTCATTCTGATGGGTTTTCTCGGGTCGTTCCAGGTAATAAGAGGTGTCTATATTCTGCTGTGAGTTATATTTAATCCTTATATAGAGCATAAATATCGCGTTGTCGAACTGATTCAAGAGAGAGGACATGTTGTTGCTATGACGGGCGATGGTGTCAATGACGCACCTGCTCTCAAGAGAGCCAATGTCGGTATCGCCGTAGCTGGTGCGACTGATGCAGCACGTTCAGCTTCTGATATTGTCTTACTGGCACCTGGCCTGTCCGCAATTGTGGATGGTATAAAAGTGTCACGGGTGATATTTCAACGACTACAATCTTATGCGCTCTATAGAATCACATCGACTATTCATTTTTTACTGTTCTTTTTTGTGATCACCTTAGCTGAAAACTGGAAAATGCCTCCTGTCTTTCTTATATTGATATCGCTATTGAATGATGCTGCTACTTTGATTATGGCTGTGGATAATGTCAGTATCTCTCGCTCACCCAATATGTGGAGACTCCGCCTCATGATTGCGTTATCTTGCGTATTGGCAGTCGCACTCTCAGGGTTTTCGTTTGCTCATTTCTACATTTTCCGCGATGTATTGCATGTCACTCCAGGCGAGCTCTACACCATCATGTACCTTCATATATCTTCAGGTGAGTTATTTTAAGATCATAGATATTTTTTCATACTAACTTTGAGCAGCCCCTCATTTTGTTATATTTTCTACAAGAACGAATACATTCTGGTGGAGAAGCATGCCTTCTTTAATATTCACTATCATTGTACTAGGCACTCAAGTGATAGCTTTATTCATTTCAGTTTATGGAGTAGGAGCTGACCCAAATGTTGTCGGCATTGGATGGCCTCGTGGTTTAATTGTCATTGCTATATCGTTGGTCACTTTTGTAATTATAGATTTCATAAAAGTAGCTATCATTTATGTATGGGACAAATTTGCAGATAAATCAAAAAACGAGTTTGTCACTGTTCCGAAATACATGAATAGTGATAAAAGCAAGCAAAATAGTAAAGCAGCAAAGTTTATTCAGAATCAAAAGAAGAGCATCATGTTTCGATCTGGTTATGACAGAGCTAATGAACGGGAATCATATGAGCTTTAGTAAATTTAATTGCCCGTTTACATTCTGTATATAGTAGTAGTATGTTATACTCAATAAACTTATACAACAGGAGCATATACATATAACATTACAGTGATGCATCTGGTCTGGTATTCTTCAGAGATTGAGACCTAAAATTATGTATTTATGTACAAATGGTTTGTCCTTTTTATTTATCAGTAAATTCTTATTGAATTTTATGTATTTATACTATATATCAATTGAAGTAGATTACGTTTTGTGTATTTACAGGGCTATGTATGGACATAGCTTCAAAATTTTCGAGCCCCCTTTAAGCAACAAGTTCTTGAACATTTCCAGAGCCTCGAATAGTTTCTTTCACACCCATACTGACGCCTGGGCATTGACTAATATTCAAAGTGGATAAACACGCACGTTCTAAAATAGCTTCAACGCAAGCATCTGTCACTCGAACACATCCTCGTAAACTGAGCGACTTTATACGACGATCATTTCTTGACAATAGTGAACGGATCGATACATCCGACACAGCTGCACCACAAAAACTAGCATCCAAAACTTCCAATTCAAGCAAGCTGGCTAATTCCTCCATGGCGTTATCCGACAGTGCACAACAGAAACTGATACACAGATGCTGGAGATGCTTTGCCGCCGCCACAAGATGCGCCACTGCTACGTCCGTCAAAAAACTGCAATCGGTCAAATTCAAATACTTAAGTCGACTAAATTCGGCCCTAGACCATGCTTCAAACCCTTTATCGGTGATTCGAGTGCATCGCTGGAGATTCAACGATTCCAAAGAATCAGCACAATAATCGGCCAGATAGCCCATTGTCGTATCTGTCAATTTCTTACAATAAGACAATGACAGTTCTTGAAGTTCCGATGCTTTCCCATCCAATAAACGAAAGATACCAACGTCACTGATTTTCCGGCAATTGGATAAGTTGAGTTTAGTCACTTGAGGACAGGAGGCAGCGAGAGTGGCCATACTTTTATCGGTCAACAACCAGCAAGAGTTTAAATCCATGGATTGAACGTTGGGTAAAGCGTTCACTAGTGTTGCAAATCCTTCATCTGTCAAGTAAAAACAGTTGGAGAGTTTGAGGTGTCTGACACGAGTGCCGGTATAGGGAAGGATATTGGTGATGGTGCTGTCTGTCACACGCTTGTTAACACTACTGAGGTCCAATGTATGCAGTATATTTTCGCTTTGTTGGACCAGTTCTCGTGATCTTTTAGAGGTAAAAGCAAATTGAATAATGGATGGGAAATCCAAGTAATTCATGATACGGCAGAGAATGGCTTCACTGAGGGATGATAATTGACCGTCCGCTGTAAATTGGGCTGGAGACATGGGAACATCTAACATCTCTTCTGCTGTTTTTACATTTTGCTTTAGTTTGGATTCTTCTTTAGGTTCCTTGATGTGTCTATTGGCAAGTGCAACTAGATTGGGATCTGACCAAATGGCAACGCTGGCACGTCTTCTTTTTGTTTCGACGTTTCTAAAAGCGTCCGCCACTGTTGCCGCAGGTAAAGTGGGATCTTGGTCACTGGTAGTGCTACATACAGAGTCAGGAGTAATAATAGTTGCACTGCTTCTTCTTCTGCCTTGTTCAAAAGTAGCCATGGGAGCCTCTGTTATATATTTATATATATAAGTGTTAGTATTTATAATTATCACTGATTATATATATTGTTTACCTGTATCAGCATCAACTTTGCTTATCAAGGAAGCCTACACAAATTTTAGTAACTTTGAATTTTGCTTTAATAAGTATTGTAATAATACCTTAAATTTCAGATCATTCAAAGAGCTTTCTGCCATAGCTTCAAAATGCTTTTTTAAATCTGGAAAAGAGTCGAGTACACTCATAAAGTCAGACTTTTTCAGCACATACATTTCCATGGAAGTTACTGCTCTAGCGTCAGCAGCACGTGGAGTGTTCAAGACAACAGCAATATCACCAAAATATTCGCCTGCAGATAGACGTCTAATAGGTGTATTGGGATCTGGGACAGCTGAGTCCATATTAATTATTTCCATTGTACCTATGGCAAAGACAGAGATCGTTTAATATATAAGCCTGACAGAAATAAGAAAATAATAATAGCTTACCACTAACAATAAAATAAAGTTCTTTTCCTTCTTCCCCTTTCTTTGAAATAAAATCATTTGGTGCATAGTGGCGTGGCTCTACTTTAAGCGAAATAGAGTGCAAGAACTCTTCTGGGCAGTCTTGAAAATAGGGAATCTAAACCAAAAAGGAAAAATTAGAAATCTTTTTTTTATGTAAACAATATGTAATCTAATATACATATATACCTTTTGTAATAGATTCCGAGCACCAGTAAGATCCTCTACATTTCTTTCAGTCAAGGGCTTCTGAGTTACTTTTTCCGAAGCATGCAAGTTTTTGCTTTTTCTCAAGAGAGCTAGACGCTCTTCTGCTTCAAACCGAAGCATCTTTTCAACCTCAGGATAATAAGGCAGGATACCTTGGACTTCTTCAGCAGTCAATGCAGCCACGAGGCATTTTGTTTTTGCTACCACTGTTGCTGTACGATCCATAGAGTAAAGTATTCCAATTTCACCAAAGCAAGATCCTCTGGGTAAAGTGGCATAAATGCGTTCAAAGTCAGCACTGCACACATCCACATATCCTTTGAGTAAGAAGAACATAGCCTTGGCAGGCTCGCCTTCCACAATAATGATATCACGAGGAGAATAGCTTCGAAGGTGCATACAACAAGCAAGTTTTTCGATAAAACTTTCATTATTAGTACGTTGGAAAAGTGAATGCTGTCTTAGTGATTGTAATAATTCAGCAGGAATGGTGCGATCGCCTGTCAAGTCTATAAGTGAGCTGGAAGACGAAGAAGGAGAACAAAGAGAAGAGTTCCAATTATTTGTTTCTTTTGTAGGTTGTATATCGATCATGATAAAATTAAGCGAGACAAAAGAGTGGAAAAAAAAAAAAAAAAGAAACTAAAACAAGCTAAGAGGCAAGTGAAACCTCCACTACTAAAACGGATTATCCAAATTTCCATATAGAATTATCAGGGTGTGAAAAGTCCATTGAAGCATTGGGTTAGACATATTTTTTTTTTTATAAAAGTCTGACTGATACGTCGTTGCACAGTTAAATTAAGCTTTTCTTTTGTGATTTGTCTATTTTTCGAAAAACAACTGAACAGAACAAATCATGATTGCTTAGCTAAATGATTCCTTTTTTTTTTTTTTTTATAAGCAACCTGAATGTCTTGGTCATAACACGCAGATAGACAGTTGTTTTGACTGTAATACATGACATTGTCAAGAAAAGCATGTGTCATATTAGGCTACTCACAATTGTGTCACCAATTACATCGACATTAGAAATCACCATCACACACAGCAGGTGATTGACATGGATCATAATATATATACCTAGCTTCTTGATGTCTCACAATGACGCTTCATTGTCATTATTTCCACTTTTAGGGTCTACATGGACTTATTATATATGCAACAGTAAGGTTCAATCCTAAGCTTTTAAATGACAATGAAGAAAATAGAATAGTATATTTTTTATTTACAAAACAGTAGTATCAATAGGTCTCACAGAGACACCAGCGTTTTTCACATACCCCTTAACGTCTTGAATAGGAACTTCACGACGGTGAAAGATACCGGCAGCCAAAGCGGCTTCAACACCTGTCTTTTCAAAGACTTCAGTAAAGTGTTCAACAGAACCTGCACCACTTGAAGCAATGACAGGAATAGATACAGCATCACGAACAGATTGAATAAGTTCGTGTTCGAAACCAGAGTTAGTACCATCACGATCCATACAGTTCAAGAGAATCTCACCAGCACCTAATTGCTCACATGCTGTAACCAATTGAATCACGTCTAAATCACGACCTTCACGACCGCCCTTGACAGTACATTGATACCAGCAGTATTCCTCACCATTGGGGCCTTTGATGGAGTTCTTGACAGTGTGATGAGTGGTATCTTTAGGATCTTTGACATAGACACGACGAGGATCAACAGAAATAACAACGGCTTGAGAACCATAAGCTTGAGCGATAGTCTCAATAGCGGTTGTGCCTGTCTTTTTACCGCCATTAGCAATGTGTTTCTCAGCACAATACACAGCATCACTACCAATAGACACCTTATCTGCACCAGAACGGAAGTATTCGCCAGCTACTTCAAATGCAGGGTGAACTGTACCATCGGGATCAGTGACATCACGAATACCACCACCAATAGTCAAAGGAACAAAGACAGTTTCAGATGTACGCTTTAGAACTTCAAGCATAGGTGTATCGCCTAAAGGACAATTACGGAAACTGGTGATGTTCAAGAAAGTCACTTCATCAGCACCTTCTTCAAAATAGCGCTTTGCCAATTCGACGGGTTTACCCAAATTACGTACATCGTTGCTTCCTTCTGTCTCACGTACATCGTATTGATCGCCCTTGGTCACAACTAAATCGCCTTGGTCATTGGCACGCACATCCAAACAAGCAATGATACGCTTTGTAAATCCGTCCTCTGCCTTCATTTCAGGCGCTTTGATAAGCACAGTTTTGGGATCAACAATACCTGTACCCGTAATAAACGACTTTAACAAATTGAGACCAGCATAACCACTTTTTTCGGGGTGAAACTGAGTTGCAAAAACGTTATCTTTTTGAATAGAAGACACAAACATTTCATCGCCATATTGTGTTGTTGACAATACCCAGTCTTTGTTTTCTTCTGTATAGCGCACGGCATACGAGTGAACGAAATAATAGACTTTGTCTTCTGTCAAGTTGTAATTCACTGCTTGACCTGTTGTGTCATTGGGTTGCGATTTCAAAAGTTGGGTATGGTTCCAGCCCATATGAGGTACTGCTTTTGTGGTGCTGTTGAATTTAACTGCCTTTCCTGGTACGATGCCTAACCCAGGTTCGTCGTCGCTTTCAGAAGAACCTTCAAAGAGACATTGCATGCCCACGCAAATACCCATAAAAGGTTTGCCAGACTTGATATAGTCTTTTAAAGGCTCAGCGTATCCTTTGGCTCGTAAAGCACGCATGGCGAAACCGAAATCGCCCACACCAGGGAAAATGAGTTTCTATTCACGTGGTTAAGTTTTCGTAGTTTGTAGTTTATGAAATAGGGGATTTTACGTCAGCTTGGGCAAGTTCAGAAGGGTTTTGAATAAAAGTAACTTCGTGGCCTAAATGTTGAATGGCATTGACTAAGCTACGGACATTACCAGCCCCATAATCAAGCATGTATAGACCAGGCATTTTGTTATTCTTTTTTTTTTTATTTGTTTGAATTATATGAAAAGGTAGAAAACTAAACACCAAAAAAATAATAGGGTTAGAGGTGTGGCTTGTGCCTGACTCATTCTGAACCAGCATTTAGGATTCCTATTTTTGGTAAGATAGTACTACTTTGCCTTTTCCCGCTTTTTTTTTTTTTTTTTTTTTTGAGAAATGGTACGTTAACGATCTGCCCCTGTCTCAATGTAAAAATTATCATTTTCGATCGTGTGTACAACTTTGATCTTGTGTCGATTAAATGTAATATCTATTCGAATAATGATAATTACTGCTATAAGGGGAAATAAGCAAAGAAATTTTGCTCGGACATTATCATAAAACAATACATTATTATAAAGAAGTATAAGTCATAGATTTTTTATTGGGCAACGGGATATTTTTAAAGTTTAAGCATTGTTTTACTCTGCTGCATTAGTTGTTTACTTTTATAAAGCACTTATAATATTTAGCATTACATAATAATCTAGTAATTCCTGCTTACACTATCTCAATTATAAGTCAGTGATTATATGCATAATAGTAAGTCTACCACTAAATAAGGCGAAGAGAGCATGTGATATCATAGCTACATAATTCTATTAAATTGAAGGAAATTTAATGCTGTTTTTACAAGCCAACTAAATACAAGTATGGACGATAATTAGTAAAAGTGCTAGCATACTATGCGCCCTGTTGTCTGTTGAGAAAAAAAAAAATAAAGCGACGGAACAAGAAGTAAAGTGGTAGATGATAATTCGGGAGTTAAATCGATTAAAGAGAAACTAGATATTTTTTATATTCTGCACCCTTTTTTTTTCCCCTTCTCTTTTATTTCACAATTCAGAGAAAAGACAAAAATGACAACTGCTTCAAGTAAACACATTACAGCAAAAGAGAGACTTTTCTTTTTACTGACATTGATTCGCTTTTACTTTAGATTTACGTTTAGCTTGCGTTGTATGTTTTCGTATATTGAATCAAGGTCAATGAACTCATTTCTTTTTATATATAGATGGTGGGGCTACCAGCAAGAGGAAAGACTTATATATCATCAAAAAGTAAAGAAAGAAAAAAGCATTATTTAGATCACGTGAGAAAAAAAGTCGCTTACCAGGTATTTAATAGTTAAGCGATACTTGACTTGGTTAGGCATCAATACAGAAATATTTAGTGTTGGCAATTATCGTCGTCAAATAGCAGGTTTACATCTACCTCATACATTTTTTGATTATCACAATACAGATGCTGTGAAAAAGAGACATGAAGCTATTTGTTTAGCACTTCAGGACATGATTCAGTGGTTTAATAAAGAAGACAATACAGTAGGTATCTTGGATGCGACAAACTCTTCAAAAAAGGCAAGAGAATGGATTAATCAAGAGTTGACTTCTCGCAATATTCAAGTGTTATTTATTGAATCTATATGTGATGATGAGGAAATTATAATGTCAAATATTAAAGATGTTAAACTATCTTCTCCTGACTATATCAATATGGATACTGAAAAGGCAACTGAAGATTTCAAACAAAGAATTCAACATTATGAAGAAACTTATGAAACAATTACTGAACAAAACTTGACTTACATTAAGCTTATTAATGTTGGAAGTCAATACATTATCAATATGATTCGTGGATACTTGGAAAGTAGAATTGTTTATTATTTGATGAATTTACACACTCGTCCCAAGAGAATTTGGTTTAGCAGGGTAAGTAAATCTTAGTAGAGAAAATCATTGTATTTATGAATAGTAGCACGGTGAATCTTTATTCAATTTGGAGGATAGAATTGGTGGTGATGCAGGATTATCTCCCAGAGGTGAACAATACGCATTAAAATTACCAGAATTGGTAAGAAAGAACATTGGTGATCGCCCTCTTACTGTTTGGACTTCTACCATGACTCGTACTATTCAAACAGCGAGACATCTACCCTTCCCAAAAAAGCAATGGAAAGCACTGGATGAATTAGATACTGGTGTTTGTGATGGCATGACCTATGATGAAATATCTGTAACTATCATTTTATTTTTGTCTATAGTATCTTCTTTAGCTAATGTATTTTAGGTAAAATATCCAGAAGACTTTGCAAGAAGAGATGAAGATAAATTCAATTATCGATACCGTGGTGGTGAGGTAATATTTGCCAATACCGTATAAATAGAGATAACTTAAACTGCGTGATATAGAGCTATAGAGACTTAGTATTAAGATTAGAACCTGTCATTATGGACTTGGAAAGACATGAAAATATCTTGATCATCTCACACCAAGCAACTATTCGATGTATGTATGCTTATTTCATGGGATTAACTCATGAGGAACTACCTTATGCTCGTATTCCCTTACATACAATCATTGAACTAAAACCAACAGCCTTTGGATGCGAAGAAAAGTTATATAAAGGTAAGCTCTCGTGTTTTCTTCTATCTTCCGCTCTAATGCAAAATTACTATTAGTGGATGTCGGTGCTGTTGATACTTTCAGACCTAAGGGACAAATGACGCGTCGATTAACAAACGATAAGTTTGTTGGCCCAATAACAGCGTTGGCTGAAGGAGCAAGTGGTGAAATCGCTGATAAGACAAACCCCATTTTACCTATTACACCTATTAGTATTCAACCTGTTTAAATCATTTTATATGTATATAATACCCTTCTTTTCTTTTTATTCATTTCATAATAAAGCAACTTTTTAAAGCTAAGGGGTTCTGTATCGTACAATGCGCTGATTGTACGTAGGTGACGGCTCATAAGCAAGGCTGCTAGGGAAAAAAAGAAAGTCATTAAGACTTTGTTTCTAAAGAATGCACTAGTTTATGATTTCACACTAAAGTAAATAAAGCGGCCATTTCTTTATATTTAGAGCACTTTTACGCAGAAGAGGACTTTCATGACAAAATATCATCTTTTAATTGGATGCTTTTCTCTCTATAGAGCAGGTAACGACAAGGAACCTATGTATGATCGGAATAAGCATGAAATAGATACGTGTATGCTCTATCATTCTTGGAAATCCAATTACCATTAATAGGCACAAGGACAACATCGTAAAGCTTATATAAAAAGTGAACTGTTTATACTACCGACAGTTATTGCTGCTTCATAGATGTTTTAATGGAAGATACCACTATCAAATAGGTTAAAATGTATACTAAAAATACGTATACATACAGGAGTAAAATTAGGCTAAATGTAATAATACTAATTGTTCACTTAATGTACACAGTTAAATATAATAAAGCTATGCATGCTTGAGCCGCAAGCACAAGACAAGGAAAAGCAGACGAAGCTTGAATTGAATAGTAATTGCACGTAGCAAAGAGTGATAGGTGATGATTAAAGTTTCTTATCTTGTCTATAACTAAAATAAATATATCGTCTCATCTTTATCTATGAGCTTTGTTAAATATACATAATGCACTATGATTAACATGCCCGAATCTCGGGATTTTTCATTGTTTGCGGTAGGAGGAGATTATGAACTATACTGTTAGCTCATGAAATAATACTTTTTTTATTAAACCAGGGATTAATAAGGTTATAACGTACAAATATGATTTAAAGGGTATGACTCGATCGATCAAATGTGACACTACATAACACGTTTCTACTAAATAAACATTTTCTTAATTGCTCAATAAATAGTAGCCATTAGCTTCTGCTTTACTAGTTAAAATTCTCCACAGAATAGAAATACCATAAGAAGCCTTTGCATAAATTAGTATACACAGGTTTTCCATGGGTTGATCATTGTGCTTATACTCTTCGCTCTTGCTAATATATGCACATTAATAAATAAGTTTAGTAGTTTTGCTTACACATGACCTGCTCTATTTTTTTTTTTTTTCACAAAGTAACTAGGAGGAGCATATGGGCCATCAGCTTGACGGCCTACTTCTCGCGTGTGTCATATGATGTTATATGTACCTAATATGTCAAAAATACTTTTTTATAATTTTGTGTTGTCCTTCTATGCAGTAGAATAGTATATACTCACAACAGTTTTTTGATGTTATTACTAAGAGTATGTACTATTGCTGCAAGGATTTTGAAGGAAGGAAGAGATTCTTGATCTGGTTTCCGAAGACTCGGAAGTGATTTTTGTCAAATGCGTAAGTGCGTTTCAATTGTCGCTGCTGATCTTAACTTATATTCACATTGTACATACCAAGTGATTGAAAGGAAGCTGCTCATGTGAGTTAGTTGTTATAGTAACAATTAATAGAGGCAATCGAAAAAGATCGAAGGGAACATGATATGTAAAATGTTACTCAATACTACTACCTTTTATCATGGGGACTAAGAGTTACGAAATAAAGTTGATGTATAGCAGTTTTACATCATAAATGTCGACACTATATACGTTAATCCAAATGTCAAGATCTATAAACGGAATATTATATATATAAAGTGTTCACAGCCTTTCCTGCATAACTGTAATTTGATGAACTCAAACATGAGGATGGGTTATAATCTTAGTTTTAAAACTCCAAGACATGCATGCACATCGAGATAAATTATACCTTTAGTTGAAATAAGCACACACGTTTGTTGTGACCAACTTGAGGTAAAGTTGATTGTCAATGATTGTTATAATAGAAATCTTTAGAATAATTTTATAATTTATCTGCAGTTTTCTCGATTTCGATGTAACATTATATCTATATCGGGCATTACTTAAAATAAACAGGCGAATACAGATGCCATAGTTAGATATAATAGACTGTCTATATCTTCCACATTTACTATGCTAGTTAAAGTTCAATTGGTATTGAGATTATTATGCAGCCTTTGCATGAATGTGTTGAATATAATTTTATATATGAAACCGAGTTAATCCATAGGAAAAGTGCTTCTACTGCTATGATTAAATTAATATGTATTTGAAGCATTTGCAATCAGTGCCTCTCTCTTTTATATATATATATATATATATACTTTCGGATAAAAATATCCGCGTACGATATAAAAATTTGTATTTTGTATTAGTATAGCTCAATTCTCGTATAATGTCATATCTCATTATAACTCTTGAATTTTAAGAATAAGTCTATCCCATTTAGTGTCTTATTGTTCTGATTTCAAACGAAATACGAAAATACAGCTTACCTAATCATCTTCCTCTCCTCATGTTATCGTATCACTATTGGGTTCACAGGTTTTTTCATGAATAAAATTGGCAGAGAATTGCGAAATTTTACAAACCACGTCATGAATTCCTGCATGGAAGTACTCAATCGAGCACTGCATTGTGTAACTGACGAAGAAGATCCATCCACAATCGAACTTTCAAGCACAACATTTTAGGGATTGTTACATTTATTCCTAATTTAGATAATTTGTTGAAACCTCACAGGTTTCCATGGCAGTTTATTGTAGTACATGAACGCAGCAAAAGGGCAAAGGCGTTGTTTGGAGAAGGTATATGTAATAATGTGAAGGAAAAATAAGTAGAGTAGATTGATTCTAGTAATTGAATTAAAACCCATGTCCCTATACGAAATTTATGTATATTCTTTTGTTGATCATAACCTAATTCAGTAAGATTAAACATAAAAAATCACGTCGAAATAGATAAACTGAGCATATTAATGCCTAGCATATTGTGAATTAAGGTATGAGACATGACTATAAATATACTAGAAAGCATCCTTTTGAGTTAGTTTTGGATATCCAGTAGAATGTAGTTGGCGAGTTTACATACCAAGTACGATCAGTGGGTGCAACTGCGTATTATATTACAACAAATGACCTCTTACAATCTAAACAATTAATATGATAGTAACTAGACAAAGAAACGAGCTTTCATCTTTTGAGCTGCATACATATCCTAAAGCCTAAATAGATATAGACGCTTTTTTCATGCAAATTTGGTCAGGTAACTTGTATGCTATGGGAAAAGATAATAAAACAATACACTATCCTGTTTGAAGTAAAATCTAGAATTTTCCAAAGCATTTATATTTTTACTGTGACAGTTTTGGTCATTAAGCACGACCACCTTGTTTGCTTCTAATATTATGTTTTTTTTTTTTTTTTTTTGATTAGGAAAAAGATAATTTTAAGAAATAGTTAGTACAAGAAAAAGGGATTCTGTATTCTACAAACGTTCTAAAATGGGAAAAATCTGAGTGTTACCCAGTTAGAAATAATAGTATTTTTTTTTTTCATTTAAACGTTAATTTTCCCCTGAGAAAAATTCCCCTACCCAAATTTTATATACAGATGGTTAACAAAGCAGAGTTTTACTTACCTTATAGTTGGAAAGACGTAAACAAATTTTTCCTTTAAAGGGAAGATAAGCGTAGTGCCAAAATAAAAAATATGCTAAAGATCATCTATGAACGTTCTATATAAATCTAAATTAGTACTAGGTGCTTAGTGTGATGTAATACCAGTACTAGAAAGAAGTTTAAATAAAAATGTTCCAAAGCGCGTAGAAAACAAGTCTTTCAAGAAAAAAATCCAATTCTATGTTTATTCTCTAGTCAATTAGAATCACTGAGTTCTATTCTATAGCCCAATTGCTTTACAAAATACGATTTTAGTATTTATGGAAGAACAAAATGCAGGAAAATGACGTCATGTGTGCAACCACTTTTCCATTCCATGTTACTGTCACACACTCACGAAAAAAAAAGAGTACGTGCATGTAATTGTAAGATTTCGCTATTCCTTATTTTTCCCCTGTTTATAGAATAACGCTACCATTGGCCAAGCCGCATAAACTCTGAAACATGCTTAATTAAGTTTTTTTTTATATTTTTTTTTTTAAAAAAAAAAAAGAACACCTAGTTGGCAATTGAAGATTACCTTACTACTGCTACTATCATGAACGGGAGTTTGCGAGCCGAAATACATGTGTTTTTGCTCAAGTCCATATAAGATTTTCCGATGATAAAGATGATTCGCGGTTACACGCCCATATCTTTTTGCTTTGAAACTCAATATTTGTTATTGCAGAAAAAAAAAAAAAAACAAGGTTTTCCTTATTTTTCAGGTTCATGAAAATGAGATACTTTTACAAATTCAGACAGGTTCAAAAGGTAAAATAGTCTAGGACGTCAGTTAGTCATCTTTTCTCGATAGTGCTTCCTTAACCGTATCATTTTTTTTATGGGAGCTATAATATGCTACGAACACAATGAAGAGAAGTAACAGCGTGATTAATGTCACTACCGTGTGTTTTCTTATTCGCACCTAGAACCTTTTTTGAAAATGGAAAAGGATTCTAAAAATAAAAAAAAAAAAACAAAAAAGTAATCTGCCAGAGAAAGTGTAACAAAACACACTATATCATGGGGCCACTTGTTTTTTTTCATAAAACTATAACTAAATCAAAACTGAGTGACAGGCAATGATTATAATACTTGTTTAACCAAACATGTCACGAAACCTACAAATTTTGAATACACAAATTTATGTTCAAGACACAATACACATATATATATTTTATAATAACTAGCAACCAAAAAAGTCTTTTAGTATTCAAAATAAGGCAAAACATCTCGTGTACATAAATGCTCATCCTAGAAACGGCCCAAGGTCATTAAGTACTCTTCAAGGCTATACTGACTCTAACGTTAAATTTCCATTTAAAGCCAACTGTCCGTCTTAATACATCATGAATGAAACGGCTATATATTTAAGGCTGTCAAGAAAAGTCTTGTTATTCTTGTTGGTTATTGCCTCTGTGTTTGTATTTATCTCTAAAAAGGAAATGAAAATAGGTTCTATACTCTTCTATCAAAGCATAGAGCAAGTATAGAATCAAGAAATTCTGAGAACTTTAGTTTGTTTATTTTCATGCAAAAAAAGTACCTTAAATAACATAAAATGTGGCCATTGCTTAAACTAACAATGTTGTTGTTTAGTTTCTCATGTTTACATTCGGTAAAAAGATATCTAAATTAAGTTATTTAACAATAAACGATAAAAAATGGCGCGCCAAATCCCATAGCACTTCTTCTAAACCAGCAGGAGTATTTCGATCCTTATTTTCTCCGCTGCGAGAGAGTATTTTTAGAATGACAGCATGTTATTGTAACAGTAAAAAAAAAAAAGTTTCGGTCTTTGTTACTTAACTTGGATTTGATTGATAATATAAAAGATTGAACTTTTCTTCTTTTTTATTTTTTATTTCATTAAAATTTTTTTTTTGAGCAAAAAAAAAAAAAAAAATTGTATAATTTATTAAGCATGTTCCCTGTTCAAAACGGCATTTATGGTCATAGATCTACTATGAATCAATTCGCGAAACCAGGATATCCCTTTCTTGGTTTTGATCCGTATCCTTTTACCAATAGTAATCTAAACGACTTCAGTATCGGGAACAAATCACCCCATCAATATCCCTCTTCTGGTGATGAACTTTTTGATTATGATTTACCAAAGGATGATTCAAATGTGGCAAGCAACTTATCTACCAAAAAGTAAAGCTTCCTTTCCAAACAAATAGATTACAAAGGCTAATTGATTTCTTTTTTAGACCATTAAGCAAAGAAGAGCGTCGCGCTGAACATAATGCTATTGAACGTGCTCGTCGAGAAAACCTTAACCATAAATTCCAATCACTTGCTCAGGCTCTACCTAATCTTTCAAACTACCGCAGACCTTCTAAAAGCCAAATAGTTGAAAAGGCTCTTGATTGGGTCAAGCAAGGCATCGCTAGAGAAGAAAGATACCGTTATCAAGTCTTACAGCTTCAAAGAGAAAACAAAAGACTGCTGGCTCAGTTGGTTCAAAATGAAAACGGTTGCTTGAAGCCACAAATGACCCCCTCTAACTCTACCTTGACAAATACTTCGACTACCTCTCTAAACACTTTGTACAATGATTTTAACGAAAATGCTGGCTGGCCCTGCAACCTTATGGTTCCCACTCCTCAAATGACCCCAAGCAGTAGCACAGAAGACCTTAGTATCACAAAACCTGTTGACTATATTAACCCCCCTATCTTTACTAAAATTGACGAAGATGACAACGCTAGTAGTGCCAATGAAGATGAAATTGATTTGCAACAACACTACCCACAAAGAGGTAATAAACTCTCTTACTAAGAAAAAAAAAAAAAACTAACTTTTCGCTCTAGTCTATCATCAATTAAGCTCTCCTCACGACCAAGCATTCCCTCAAACAAATCCCAACTCCCTTATGTCCGTTGATTTATATCGTAAGTTTTTACTATTTCTTGTGCTGTATGTCAGTCCTCTAATACTATTTCAATTTAGCTGTTGGCTTCCATTCTCACGATACCCATCTTGAACCCAGTGCTATGAATGGTTGGAGTTACACTAAATATCCTCCACAAGTGGTGCACGGTGAAGCCATGGAAACTAGTCTAAGTAAGAAGCGCAAGTCTATTCACTCAACATCATAAATATCTCTCTCTATATATACTCTTATTATTACCTTACCTCTTATACATATTCCTATATTATATTTATCCTTTTACTATTATTTATCTCTCTTTATTATCTAGCCCTCAAAGCATAACACACACAGCAGCAGCTATACAAAAGAAATAATTGGACAAAAATGTTCAATTAGTTTCTTGTTCAATCCTCGAAAAAAAAACCCCCTCCCCCGCGCATTCATTCTTTTTGACCCTTTCATGTTAATAAAAAATCCTCATGTTGATGACGATAAAAAGCAAGAAAGGATGTAATGTTATATTCCAGTCTTTTTTTAGTAATGATTCAGTTTTGGTTTAGGCAACATGTTATTGTTTCTCCTCTTGATCTCTTTATAAACTGAAACATATAACCGCTTGCATTGGTAACAAAAAAAAAAAAAAGTTTGTGTAATTTAGAAAACCTAAGTCTGTTCTCTGTTGCGATGGTATCATTTTATGTCCTAATTTGTTTAGTTTCCTTGGTTACCAATGTAAGCCATGACCATTTTAGTTAGACAGCAATAAACCTTCCTTCCTGATATAGAGGTCCTGAGTATTCATGGATACTTATTTCATTTGATGGGTAGAAGGATCTCCGCTTAGACGTGCATAGAACATAGAGATACATGCGTTACTTGTAAACAATCATCGATCAACCTTTTTTTTTTTTAATTTGATAGTAGAATGGCGATCGTTTAAGGTTCAGAACTGTGTGGAACCGTCCTAAAGGTTTGGCTTGAAAATCCCTTTAAAGAGCATACACATGTGCAAAACATGTCACGACAGTCCCATTCAATTAATTTACATTAATTATGGATGGAAAAAAAAAATACCAAGCCATTCATAGAGAGAACAATTACAATTAGTTTTCATTGGATGTACCTGGAAAGCATACCTAATTCACATGTCTAATCTAAATTCTACAGGAAAACCTTAAATTATGTGTGTGTGCGACTCTCTGTTATTGTTTAAAATTAGAAATATTACTTTCCAATTTGTTGAAAATGTAAAGGTATTTCCTATTTGGAAGGCTGATCACTAAAATGACAAATGAGGTGTTTTACAACATGCGTTTGAAGCAAACCACAGCAGGTGATGTGCCGCAACGGGCACTTTTATTCTAAGAATACCTTCTGCAGCATGTTTCCCCACTTGTTGATCCTAAAGACTAAATTACAGTCGGATAGACGGTAAAAAAAAGAATGAGAGTTTTAACTTTACTAAATGTCATTGCTGATCCGGGCAAACTGATAAACTAAAGCCGACAAAGAAAATCATATAGGTAAGGGCTAGATTAAGACGCGTCTCACCAGCAAAATGAAATAATTCCCACAAAATGCTTCCTAAGTTCTTTTAGTATTTCAAAAGCGTTACAAATCAGAATCTCGATTTCAGGAAGCTCTGAATTGACCTCGATTTCGTTTTTAGAACGAATTCGGCTTATCTTAGGTAGACAAAGATTTATCACGTGCAGATGACAAGAAGTTCAAAGCGTTTAATAGCGTTCTCGATGGTGCGTTTGTAAGAGGGCAAAAAATGTACGGTTTTAAACGTGCATCTGACAGTGTAATCAATGGCCTTAGTTCCAAGCTATCTGTATAAGTAAAACAAACAACAACGCACAAAAAAAAAAAAAAAAAAAAACTACGCTTAGCTCAGAGACTTATTTCCATTTAGTAATAAATAAACAGTTTTTTTTTTTTTGTTTAACAATAGATGAACCAAAGTAGTTTACAATTAATGCAATACAGTCAACTATGCTAACTTCAATTGACTACTAGAGACGTGCCTTTCGTTTTCTTAAGCCGAGGCTTCTAACATGATAGTTGTACCATTCGATAGGAGCCTAATCTGAATTTACATGCGATTTTGATGTCATGTCGTCTTTAAAATGATTATCAAATCATTAAAAGATAAAGAACTTTAAATTTAATGACAAATACCTTCTTATTCCGCTCCTATTTTTACAACAATTTGATTGATTTTCGCCATAATTTCCTAATGCTCTTGTGGCACCGACTACCACGTCAGTATCTTCAAAGCATTAGTATAGAATAAAAACCTTATTCGCCTATCGTATTACACTATTCCATTTAGGTGAAATATCTCCATGTTTTCTGATCATCAGTGGCCAAAAGAATATACTTTTTCCGGTACCACTAACTCAACACTGAATGCGGATAAATGTTTGTTTCTCCAGGCGGTTTGTGATAAAGGAAGTAGATGAACAAATCACAAAAGTAGTACATTAGTACCCATATGACACACCATTACTGATTTATAAAAAAGAGTTTTTGAAAAACCTTCTTAGAGGCTCTTTAAGATGATTTTTGTAAAATTTAGATTTGTACGACGTCAATGTTACATTCTAACTTGCTAATTTTGATGAACAATTTTATTCTTTTCCTGTATCGTAGTTAGTCTATCGAGTTCTGCAACATCGTTTTCCGTTATTGGATCAAAAAAATCAAACTCATCTTTTTGTGTTGACGGTATACTACTTATTAAACGCAATGGCGTCAAAATGGCCATGTTTTTAGCAAATGAAGATATATTGTTGTTGTCTTGAGTGTATCCTCCATCGCTCTTATAGGGCTGTGTGTCGTCTAAGTCTGTGTTATTGAGCGATAATGGGTCAACAGGGCGAAACCTTATGTCGTTATTTGAGTACGTGAAGGAATTGTCCGAAAAAGAGGAATAGTCACTACGCGCTGTTTGTTGAGAGCATTGATAGTCATTTTCGTTATCATCCGGGTCTGAATGGGGCTCGTAAAGTGCAGGATCAGTTGCTTGTGTACTTTGAGAGTAAACCGTAGAAAATTGCGATAACACATGATCAGAGAAAGTGTGTTGAGAATCGTTCATACTGACACATGCATTGCTTGCACTATTCAGAGACTCTTCGATCATTAAAGAGAGCGAGCTAAAGGAATCTTTATCGTCATCATACTCTTCCATCTCTTTTGAAAACCAGTTTGTCGCACTGATATCGCTTTCCAAGCTGCTCTCATTTTTTCGTTTGCTACAATCGTGGAAAGAATTGCATGAATCAAAGACATGATAGGATGAGTCAGCTTGAGAGACCTAATGGTAGTAGTACAAAGAGTGAATCAATAAGTGTGTGTATAATAGTCCAATGTACTTACTAGTATATCAAAATCAGCGTGTATCATTTCGTTGTATCCGTATATATAAATTGAAATTTCAAAGTTTAGGGAACAGGAAGGAATGATATACAATAGGAATTTACCTACAAATCCTATAACCTCCAAGAATGAAAAAAAAAAAAAAAAAAGTCCTTGAGGGTTCAGATAGTAGTTGTAGTGCATAATTTAATGCAAATTGAAATTACTAACTTCTTTATTGTGTTGAGGCTTAATTAAGCTCACCAAACAATACTGCAACACATCTATTGACTTAACTTGTGGTGAAGAATGAAGAATGTCTATTACTCGATTGTTTACTACATAAGAAGGCCTATTACACTGCTATTGTATTATTAGTAACAGCGGCATGTGTAAAATATTTAAACTAAGAAAGATTCTTTTTTGTATGATTTCTACAGCTACGTACAAAGTACGTCTGCTGAAACTCCTTGAGATGTCCAATATATAACGATTAAAGAAATTTTTTTTAGGTGCTAAATGCAAACCCAAAAAAAAAAAAATCGGAATATCAAACCTTCTCTACCACTGCCACTCATAATTTCCAAACAAGGCTCCCCCTCGCTCTTATTTTTCTTAAAAAAAAAAATAATCTTCAAGTTACTTTTTTTTTTTTTTTTCACCATACAATGTTCTCAGCCTTTAAAAGAAATGCTTTAAGCACTGTTCAAAGCACCTCCAGTATAATCACTAATGTATTCCAGCAACAAAAGAAGATAATTACACCTGGCGTCATTACTCAATCAATGCGTTTTGCTTCCAACTTTTCACCCAAGAGAACAAAATACAGAAAGGCTCATAAGGGCAAGATCCCCATCCCCATTGGCGGATCAACAAAGGGCACCACGGTGGAATTTGGTGATTATGGATTACGAATTAAAGAAGGCGCTCGTTTGACAGGCCGTCAATTAACCGCTGTCCACAACGCCCTGAAGAGAAAGATCAAACCTGTCAAGGGCTCACAATTATGGATGCGTGTCTTTCCCGATATCCCTGTTTCCAGTAAAGGCAACGAAGTACGTATGGGTAAGGGTAAAGGTACATTTGAATACTGGGCATGTCGTGTCCCCGTCAACAGAATCATCTTTGAAATTGCTGGCATGAGAAAGGAAATTGCCAAAGAAGCCTTCCGTTTGGCTTCCTATAAACTACCTGTCAAAGTGGAAATGGTTGAACGAGGTGCGAAACCTATTGTAGGTGCAGGCTATGTACCTCCCGTAAAAAATGAAACAACAACACCACCCCCTTCTGCTTAGAACCTTGTATCATATAAAATAATAATAAAAAAAATATATATATATATATACTTTATAGTCTCATAACTCGTCTAAAGATTTATTTCATCTAATCGATAGTTTACACAAAAAAAAATTATTTCTTGCTTTTTTTATTCGTTATTATTTACACTTGTTCATTACTTCCTGAAGGGGTTTCTTCTGTAGGAGTCTCAGCTGGGGGAGTATTTTTAGGCTCTTCTTTATTACCTTCTTCTTCCTTAGGATTATCATTGTGATCCAAGACAGCGCTGCAAAGTTGTGATAAAATGGTTAATTTTGACTTTTCATCATCGTCTTCTTCTGTCTTGGCAGTAACCGCAGGCTTCTTTTCGGCAAGAGTAGGAGTACCCGCAGCACTGGGATTATTGCTAGGATTAGCACTAGCAGTAGCACTGACAGCATGAACACTAGGGGACTGTTGCTGAACATGCTCTTCTTGACCCACAAAACCATTGTTCATTGGCTGATTTTGCTGTTGTTGTTGAGGGGGAATCAAATTGACAGCAGATTGGTAAGAAAGAACAGAAGGGTTATTGGGGTAAATTTGAGGAATGCCAGCAGGAACCATATAGGCTTGAGGCATCATTTGGCCATTGTTGGCATAAGCATATGGATCGTAAGGCTGGGAAGAAAAGGGTTGATAATGGATAGGCATCGTATTGCCACGGACACCATTGTTTTGAGCGTAAATGTCAGCGTTTGTCATGGGAGAAACAACATTAGGTGTTGAAGTACCAGAAGAAGCGCCGTTCTCACCTACCTTGTTTCTCTTCTTGTAAGGGCCGCGCTTAATACCCTTCTTACGTTGCTTACGAACAGAGTTGACACAAGTGTCAATGATACCGTATTTAATACATCTTTGACAGGGTCTTCCATCATCACATTTCTTACAAGCCTTTTGACAGTTAACTAAAGAATGATTTTAATAGCGACTTTCATTTTTGCATGTAATGAAATACTCTACCACAAGCATTTTTGACTTGTTTTCTCTTGGGTTTGCCATGAGCACCGAGATCAAGAGGGACCATAGCCAAGGCTTGTGGTGGTGGTTGCTGCTGCTGTTGTTGCTGCTGGTCATGCTTTGCTTGAGTTGCGGTTAATACAGACAAAGGAGGCATAGATGCAGAACTGTAGATGGCAAGATTAGAGCCATTCATACCCAAAGGTTGTTGTTGAGGTTGTGTGGGTTGTTGATCTTGAGGACCCACAGGATTACTTTGAATGGGAGCAGGTTGTTGAGGTTGTTGGTTCGCACCTTCGTAACTGCCAAAGTAGTTGGGAAAGTGTTGCATTGTAACTAAACGTGTACCCTCAGCTTTTAATCACATATATAATGAAGCATGTCAAACTTTGTACTTACTTAATTGATATCAGAAAATCAGGACGATGGAAAGAAAAATAGAAGCTTTCTATTTATATTTAGAGTTATAAGCTATTTAAAAGAGGGAAAGGGTCGTCGAGCACGAAAAGTCGTTTGTACGTGAGGTTGTTTAATATAAACAGTAACGGAGTCTTTCTACTTTGTTCAAAAAAAAAGCGTTCGGAGCACCAAAGAAGCCTATGTTCAATAACAGCAAACTTGCACTTCGGTTGTAGAAATAAAAAAAGAGAGAGGAGGGTGAAAAAAAAATTTTTTTTTTGTTCAAAAAACCAATCAAATCAACGTGACTGCTTTTATTTTTTTTTTTAGAAACTTTTCGAAAAACACGCGCTGTCAAGCCGCCTTGTAGGGTAGCGCACTTTATTGTCCACGCAGTAATGTTTTCTGACTGCACCAAACAGCATAACATAGATTGTAGCTATCAATATTTCTTGGTTTCTTTATCTTTAAAAGACTTGATCAATATCTTATGTGTAACTTATCTATGGCTACACTTGCTGACGTGTCCACCGATACACCGGGATAGCTTTGATCCTTACTATGGTACTCTTATTGCACCTTAGATACGAGTCGTGTATTATAACAGTGAAAAGCTGAATCAGTTCTTGAGCATTCATTTTAATTACCTGAGCTCGTATTTTTTAGGTATTACATATGGTGTACGTTTATAGAGATATCTGGGAATTTTAGTCAGCCACTTGAGAAATTTCTCTTAATCCACTGTACTATATAACAATAACTCTATTAAATGTATTAAAAATGAAGTTACGTGTCCTTAATCATTGTAAAAGAATGACGACATTGTTTGTATTTACACAATGAAGTTATAATTAAAGATACAACGAGGAAATCAGGATTCTCGTTGCAAAATTACAGTGAGTAGTATTCCACGTCATGAGGTACACAAAACGTAAGTTCAAAGTTACTAAAATGGCTGATGCACCAATGCTAGATACATACCGTTTGTTTTGATTTATTAGCATTTGAGTTACCAATCTATTGCTGCTTCACGCTCCTTGACGCATGATTTAACGTAAAGCTGATGCTTTTATTATTGTTGCAATTCTACATATAGAGTTGTATGTCGTACCGATTCATCAGCTCCTTCCAGATGCTTCAAGGTCAAGTCTATTGCTTTTGTAGATGTCCTTGATCGGTTTGGTTATTTTATGGTATATATATAGTCAGTTTGGTGCATGTAATTCTAGTAATAGTGTCTCGCTAACAAATGCATCCTTAGATAATCATCTGAGGTCATTTGAGCAGGTTGAGCTAGAAAAAGGGAACGTGAGCTGTAGTTTTATCTAGCCTTTTCATTAAAAAAAAAATACTTGTTAATCTTTACTAATCGAAGCAACTACTCTCTATTTATACCAATTAGTTATAGACAATAACCAATGCTTAAATGCTGTTTTTATACCATCGTGCATTTGAAAGTGTTTAAAGTGCTCACCAGAAGTTACTCTAAATTAAAAAAATGTAGAATCTCTCCCATCGTCACTTCAATTAATTGATTTTTCGCCATCAGTGGCTTGTTGTGATTTGCTGGTTTCTGCCACCTCCTTGCGAATTAGGGAACTCCAATTTCATCTCTCTTTTAACTGCAAAACAATAAAATATGGCTGAATACCTTGCAAGTATTTACGGTACAGAAAAGGACAAGTAAGCTGATGAAAGTCAATAACGTTATCCAGATACTCACATTATCATCTTTAGAGTCAATTGTTCTTTCTACTTTAAAGTAAGCGTGGCACTGTGTAATTATAATAACATAAACACGAACCCATTTCTTTTTTTTTTTTTTTTTTTTTTTTTTTTTTAGATTGGTGCATGCCGTCACGGCGATCGTTGTTCTAGAAAACATGTAAAACCAACATTTTCACAAACTCTTTTAATCGCCAACCTGTATAAAAATCCTGCTCATGATGTGAATAATCGAATGAACGCTAACCAACTTCAAAACGATTTTGATTTATTTTATGAAGATGTCTTTATGGAACTTGCCAAGTTTGGTGAAGTGGAGGAAATGGTTGTTTGTGAAAATGTAGGTGAGCACCTGGTTGGTAACGTGTACTGTCAATTCCGTTTGGAAGAAGATGCAGGTAATGCTGTCACGAATTTGAATAATCGATTTTATGGAGGTAAAAAGTATACACAGGTGTGAAATGAAATTGTATGTTAAGCTCTTTTTTTTTTTTTTTGTAGGTCGACCTATATATGCTGAGTTGTCTCCAGTGACTGATTTCAGAGAAGCTTGCTGTAAACAACACGAGATTTCAGACTGTAATCGCGGTGGTTTTTGTAATTTTATGCACTTGAAACATCCAACACGTCAATTGCGAAGAGAATTGTATGAGGGTCAGCGCTTGGACTTGAGAGAGAAGCGCAAAGAAGAAATGCGTCGTGAGGAAGAAGAAAGAAGATCAAGAGACGGCTACCGTGAAGACAGATCACGAGATAGAGATGACGATGAAAGAAGACAAAGAGACAGAGAATACTCTAGAAACATATAATTTTTTTCATAATATAAACAGGAAACATAACAGCTAAAGTATTGCTGCAGTATTTAACCTAATAGGGGTTTTCAACATGCATTTAATTAATTCAGCTTAACTTTTTTTTTTTTTTCATAAAAAACCATAATTTGTAGTAGTATAATTAAGGAGCGAGTTATATGTAGAGTTGGTGAGAAATTCTAAAGAGTGATAACAGAAGGGGCCTTTCGCAAAGTACCACTTGAACATGTTTCAGCTATACATGATTCGTATGCTAAGGATAAACGACTGTCAGCTATTTGAGATACTATGCTTGATTTGCGACTTTGCATTCCACCACAACCAGGTAATTCAAGCGATTTAGGGAATCGACCAATAAGACTTGATTTTTTACTTGTTTCTTGTATGATGTGAAAAAACTGCTCTTCGTTGAAATACTTTAACATTTCCCAACTAGGGTTCAGAAACGAAAATTTTCTTTTAAAAAAAGACAGTTTCTCTATTGTAGGGGTTAGCAACTTTTTGATGATGGTTTGTGTGTCTAAATTTACCTTTGCCGATACCCCCCTGAGACTTTATACCGTGTAATGTTTTTAACGGTGGCGGCAGTAGCCCTTTTGAACCCTGAGGAATCGCGCATTTACCTTTTTCCAGACGGCATATGTTTCTTGCGATACACACACCGGCAAGAGTTGCAGCATACCCGGTTTTTTCTTCAACGACATTAGTGACATCTCCGCCAGCAAATATATGCTGATATTTCCAATGATCAATCTGCAGTGTCTTTTTCACCCTTATATGGTCCGTTCTATCCAAACACACTTCGAGGGAAGGTTCATTCATGCAATTCTTTAGAAATCCGGTGTTTACTTTTGACCCTGTAGCAATAAGAACGAGATATTCTTGATTTGAGTATGTGTTTCCGCCTGAGCTTCGGTACTCGAGCACCCCTTTTGTACCTAGACATGCAACACTCTCATTTAATTTGATGGTAACACCTAAATTTTTCAAAAACCTCTCTATGCGTTGTCTTTGCCTGGTACTTGCTCTAGGAACAATCTTGTCGAGCGCCTCTACCATTATGATTTCTTTAGTAGGATATGGAGAATCAAACTTTTTTTGAGCGATTGCTGCAGCTAGTTCGCAGCCGACCAAACCGGCACCTAATGCCAAATTTAGATTTTGTAGTACAAATATGTCAAATGAGTGTACCTATGATTAGGATTTTTTTAGCTTTTTTAATTGAACGTGATATATCGTTGACACCTGTAATACGGTACAACGAGGATGAATCGGTTGATTTTAATTGATTTGTGTATGAGCTGCCCGTGGCTATTATTAAATAATCACAATAAACCTTATTAAAAAATAGCTTTAATATAAGGAAAAAAAAAAAAAAGAAGGTGATTTTTTTTTTTTTTTTTACCTTTTCTCCATTCACTACCACACACTTTCCATCTTCAGTTATATTTTCTGCGTAGCCAATGATGACTCTTCCGTTTTTTATGTAAGAATCATGTGTAAATCGTAAACTTGAGGGACAATTTTTGGGATTGACGATTTTTTCAACAATCTGCGGGGTATATTCAAAAGAGTCTGAAGAAGATATATTCAGTATCAAACTGTAAAAAAAAAAAAAAAAGATACATAGATCATTACCTTTTGTATCTATTAAAGTCACGTAAAATAAAGACATTGGATCGAGTATAGACGCAACTGTGAATCCCTATTATTGCAAAGGTGAGTTGTTAGGTGAATGCTAGTTTTTTTTTTTTTGCTTGTACATACAGTAAATCCACCTCCTATAATGACTACATGTTTTTGAAGAGAACTCATTGGTGTCTTCTTTGTCAAGCTTTGTTCCATACTTTGATGTATACAAAGAAGTTAGCTTATTATCTATAAATGGACTTCTTGTTTCAAGTACCTGGATATTGCAAGTGGTGTCATCAAAAAATCGTCTAATTCTGCAGACTATTTATACACAGTTTAGTCAGTGTAATGCTTATTATGTATACACAAATTGTATACATTACAAGAATTTTCAAAACCTCTTCTTCTGTCTCTTGAAGCATTTCTAATGCTTGACCTTTTGTTATCAACATTAAAGGGTACATGGATATCGTTTCCTTTACAGTATCGCGTGATTGGACATCAAGTAGCATTGGGGCATCAGGAGCAAAAAATGTTTTGAATATCCTGTAATCGTATGTTATGATATGACTGGAAACATGTGCGTGTATGTATGTACCTCATAAGCGACTCTTCTATGTTTAGTGAAGCTGCATATCTAATCTGATGGACGGCTTCGATAAATAATAGATGTTTATGTAACATTTTTGATTTTAGATATGATTCGAAGGAGAATGAAAGCACAGGGTCTTTTAAGATCTTGTCCATTTCGGGAGGCATATTTTCAGTAAATAAATGAATGAATGGAAAAAAAAAAAAGAAAAAAGAAAAAAGAAAAGAAAAATTGTAATTAGAATTATAAGAATGGCATTATTAGATAATAGGTATTTATATATAATTGGAGAGGCATCGGCTATTAGCCTTACTAACATTTTTTGACAGTAAACTCAGTCCCAACAATTAACTGGTGAAGTCTCAGTTTTGTATTCATCTATCCCTTCCTTTTATCCAATACCTCTATGTATGTTTGTCAGTAGGAATATAGACGTATATTTTCATCATTTTACTTGATGGTTAATAAGTTCAAATTATCAGTCCACATCTTCTAAATTAGAGAGTGTGTGTTTATTTTCTGGATTCGTGAAATGTTGTAATATATATAAAACTTCAATTTCCGATGATAGAACTTCTTGTTGAGCCTTTAACTTATATAAAAAGACATCAAGTGTATTGGAATGAAGATGACCAAAGGATGCAATAACAGTTCTGATATTGCCTGTAAGTTTTGATCTGGGAAAACCGCTGTCTTTATTTAGCTGTCTAGGAAAAAATATTCCCATTTTAGAGTTATACCTTTGAAAGAAACAAAGTTATATAAAACACGATCTTGAGCATGGGCTGTCATCTATGTATAAAATGGTACCAATTAACTTGAAGTATACAACTTTCAGTTACGAAAATAAGGCTATATGAAAGATCCACGCTTTGAAGATATATACATTTACAGACAGTACTCAATGATTGGTGCTGTTACTTGGCCATCTGAGACGAAAAAGATGCCAAGCATAATTTAACAATAACCATATAAAGAGTCTCTTGCATCATTGAACTAAATGCAACTTCTCCTTCTTTAACCACAGAACTACTAAGACTTCAAAACAATGAGTCGTTTTATGCAAAAAATAGGTATAAAAAAATGGTCTGATCTTCATTGGATATAGAAAGCGTAGTAGCATGGCATAATTCAGTGCGACGTGACTATATATACACACATATACATATATATATATATACATATATAGAATAAGCCTAGGCACATTGATGACAGTCCATACTAATGCTTTTTTTTTTTTTTTTTTTTTTT